>VYZS01064361.1:0-10908 GCA_013400695.1 Neodrepanis coruscans
GTAAACAGCTGGAGGACAGCAACGGCTTGAAAGCTAAGAACACTATGAAATTCAGTCCTTTAGTTGAAATTTCCAGAGTACACAGCAAGTGATGGAGACAGAAGTAATGAAAAATGAATGCACCACTCTTTTCCAGTAGATGCTTGCAATTGCTATAGCAAAGAGAGCACCTATCTCATATCAGGACATAAGTATTATTTTTGCCTGTTTACACTAGATTATGACAATTTCATGCCAGAACACGCTATAATATGCTCAAAGAAAAAAATATAAGCAAGATATTTGATATTATTTCTCTACAATGACATCATCTTTCACTATACAGCAATCTAATTTTTCCAGAATAGGAACTAGTTTTGACAGAAAAGTTATAAAACATGTCAACCATTTTGTTTAAAATAAAACAGTCTCAAAAATTCTTTTAAAAGCCCTACAAAGATACTAGAAAGCAAAAAAGGCAAGAAAAATTATAACCTTTAAAGTGTAAACCAGTGACAGCATTATAAGTGCAGAACAACTTTCTTAAACTTACCTCTCCTCCGTTAACATATTCCATCACAAAACACAAACGATCCTTTGTCTGGAAGGAATATTTCAGGGACTTGCAAAGAAAACAGCAAAATCAGACTAATTATCATCTGGCATTAACCCAATTTCTTGCACTAAAAAAACTTTTTTTTTTTTTTTAAGTAGAATATTCTGACTTCATGGAGAACTTTAGAGTAATTAAAAGTGTAACTTCCTATGAGGAGCTTGAGATGAATTGACACAAAAACTTTCAAGTTTTTCTTGACCTCTGCCACATGACCAGTGATATGAAAATATCATGCTTGTTACAATAAAATACTAAATGGTTACTAAAATATACAGTATTATACTGCACTTTTCACTGCCATACATGGTACCAGCTATTCCCACTCATTGTACTTTATGATGTCCACTTCCACAATGCCCATGAAGAGAGAGACTATCATAGTCTTTCTAATTTCTCCTAAATGAAATCGTAGAAGTGACCTTAACCTCCAGTCTGCTTTTATTTCCAAAGCAAGGACTCTCTAGGTTCACATACTATGGAATGATAAAAACACTGAGCAGCAAATTAATATATTTATTTACATATCATTTTAAAATTGCAACAGATTTTATTATCTTAATTGAATATTTGACTTATCAAAGGTGATTTCATTTTGATTGGAAAAAATGATACCATAGACAATCTACAGACAAAGACTTGGCCTAAAAGGAAAGAAATGCCCTAGAACTACATCCAACAAACAGAAGACTCATGTGACTTATATAATACATGAATCATTAAAATGCTTAATAACAGAAAGGTAAAAAAAAAACAACTGCAGCAACATTGTTGCCTTGTTTGATTGGTGGTGGGGCTACTCCTGCTAACCTCTACACCTTAATTTAAGAAACATTGCAGGATCTCTTTTCTCAACTGAATTTCCCAGAATACATTGGCCAAACAATGCAAATGCAATCCTCCACTTTCTGAGAGGTTTCTTTTCCTAAATAGTAAAGTTTCATGCAATACTTTTATACTTTAATTTAAAAAAAAATCCCTGTCTTAAAATACAATATTTTAATTATCTTTTAAAATAAATGAAAATATTTTCTAATATATTCTCAAAGAAAGGGAATCAGAATTGCTTCTACAGAAGGAAGTCAGTTATAAAGTTAAATTGATAATTGTAATTTGTCATGAGTCTCAAAATTTTCTTCTTTTCAGTTTTTGCCTCCTATTAAATATTAACTATATGCAGAAAAAGGTAGTGGGGCTTGAGTTTTGTGGCTCTATGAGCTACCTATGTTGAACAAACAGTTATTTTTACTGTTTTACTGAATTCTTGTTTAAGTTTTCTTGGTAAAAATTACTTACATTGTGAAATCAGTAACTTATATTTAAAAACTGTTCATATACAAAAACCACAAAAATTGTACAACAGCTTTTACAATTTTATAATTAAATTGGTTTTCAGTGCATTTAAGCTTTAGACACTTTATCTCTGAACTCTTAATTACATGTCCTGATAAAGGCTAGTATAAGCACCAGATAGCTACTGCTTGTTTACCAATCATCATGAGAAAGACTTCAAAATTTGTTAGCAAAATTTGTTCGCAATAAATGTTCAAAATTGTCTGCCAATGCACTTAAAACTAATTCCCAATACTTACTGTTAAAAAAGGGTGCCTGGTGTTTTTCAATACTCTGCTTTCTGTAAGTGTATGAGCCACTTCATCCTGAGAAATAGAGTAGAAGAAGTAGGTCTAAATTAAGATATAAAATTGTTAATTAATTTTAAGGAAAAGGTCAAAACTTTCAAAAGGAGAAAGTTACAGTACAGTTTTGAAAAATGAAGGAACCTTCACACTTTTTGAGAAAATAATTTTAAGTTTGACCAAACACAATTTAACATATTTTAATTGGTCTTCTTATTTTCTTGATTTAAAATGAAGTCTTTATATACAATTCAGGGAATGCAGAAGCTGTAATATTGTATTGGACATCTTAAAAATAGCCATCACAACATTCACAGTTCTGATATGAATCACCTGAACAATGAATCTAGAGAGACTGAACCCATTTGCAAGACATACTGATGGAGTAACTGACAGTCAAATATAAAACCCAGCCTAATCCATCATAGTATTAAATGAAGTCAGTTTTTCACTTGGTTTGGTATTGGTTTTGTTTCTATCCACTCAAGCTGTCCTTAGGAGCCCAGTAGTGAGCAATGCTCCTTTGACCAGGCTGACCTCCTTCCCTGAGGACACTGATTTCATTCTCAGGAGGTGGGAGATGTCCACACAACCTCCAAATCATTTCCAGATACACTTTAGGAAAGAGGCAACTTGGAAAGAGACAGTGACATCTTCCTGTCTGTGAACCCTATACATAAGTCAGAGAAGGAACTGACCCGTTGCTTTCCCTTACTGGGAAGCTCATCCAGGCTTTTCCCCTGCTCCCTTCACAGGCTCTCCCTCCCACCATTCCCCTGGGTGGGCACCAGACAGCAGGCAAAGAAGGAGTCTGGAGGGAGATGATGAGGGCACACCTGTGGATCCTCACAACACCAGGTCTGAGGAGAGCAGAGCTGTGCAGGGACGAGGGGATGAAGATGGCAGGCAAAGGGCTCACCCTTGCTACGACACGAGCAACTCCCAAGGATTAGGGAGAAAAGCACAGCTCTTAGAGGGTTTGTATTATGAATATACAGCCATTTTATGCAATTCTGCATGTAATAATACATGCTGTGAATCCCCCTAGTCAGCTGCCAGGGCCAGGCTTGAAAAGCCTGAGAGCCATTGTGCTGGTTTAGCCACCTTCTTTAGCACTAAGCTACTGCTGAGTTTTACATTACACAGAACTAAAGACTAGCCTAGTGTGACTCAAGCTTCAACTATAATCCCTAGAAGTAAATGTATTTAGTCAGAGACACTTTATTATTGCCACAAATAATACCAATATAACATTATTGTACTACACATGCTTATCAGACTAGGCTCTGAAGATAAGGTATTATTAAACTGGAAAGTAAACACAGATGTCAGGATTTTTAAATTAGACTTTAAAAATTGTCAAAATAGGGAGTTAAACAACAACAACAGAGGTAGTGGTAATGAATTATGATGCCATTTAACTGAATATCAGTGCAACACTGAGTATATACACTACAACCACATACTGGGGGAAAAACAAAAAAGAACTTCAAGGAGAAAAGCAAGTCTAAAGGTTTGTTAACTTTTTTTAATTTTTAAATCTCTGTGGTTCACCAGAAATGGGACATAAAAAGATAGAAATGGCCAGTTTTTCCTTCATTGCCTCAGGAGTCTGTAATACTGGTCTCTGCTAATATTGGTTTACTGGTAAGTGTAATACTAATCTGTCACAAAAAGTTAGGATCAACAGATTTATTCTGAACTCAGCAGATTCTATACAGCTGTCAATGTACCACTTTTGTGCTTCATATTATGCTGTCAGAGGTATGACCTTCTATAGAGCTACTTTTTGTGTAGCTAGATAGCAATAAGACAAGGGGGAATGGTTTTAAACTAAAAGAAGGGAGATTAAGATTCAACGTTGTTAAGAAATTCTTTACTGTGAGAGGTGAGGAACACAAAGAGGTTGCCCAGAGAAGTTGTGGATGCCCCATCGCTGCAAGTGTTCAAGGCTACATTGGATAGGGCTTAGAGCAACCTGGTCTAGTGGATAGTGTCCCTGTCCATAGGAGGAGGTTTGGAACTAGATGATCTTTTAAGTCCTTCCAATCCAAGCCATTCTGTGATTCTAGCATATGTATTATATCACATTACAGGCTGAGTTGGGACTGTAGATCTCTTCTACCTAATTAGTGACTGTATCCTTAGCACTGATCTCCAGAGTTAAATGCTGTTGATAAATCCCCATGGCATGATCACACACTGACTGAGCGAGGCAGCTAAACTCAAACTTAAATCTGCCTTAGTTTTTAGTTTCAGAGGGAGTAGAAAAATGGCTGTTTAGTGACTACAGGGGAAAAACACAACTACTTAGCTCATGAAGATCTAAGTATGTTTAAAAAAAAAAAGCCTAAAAAAGCCTATTTATATTCTTTTATCAGTTTCTTATCAATATAGAACCATACCATGGAAAATTTAGGACTCCCTTCGAAACAAAATTCCATTCTGAGGAAGTCAAATTTAAAAGACTGTGGTGCTCCCACTTTCTTTACAGGATGAAAGGCATCTTTTCTCACATAAATAGGCAGAAAAACTTGGTCTGCTTCAGGAAGTACCAGGTTCTGCCCAATCTAGGCTATCTTTCTGTTTTCAAGTAAACAGATCAGTGAATAGTCATACCTCTGGTTTCCTCAAAATTCTCTACCTTTATAGATACTTCTATAAACAAGGATTTTTGCTCACCAGAGACAAAGTTATTCAATAATCAGCTTTAACATTTCTAAAACACCACTGATATTGTAGCAGCCAGCAAAGTGATATATATAGATAATATTCAAAAATCTGTTTTGTATGTTACTGATACAAAGCAACAAGCTGAAATACCCCAAAGGCTGGAAGGATATAAACAAGCATCAGCAGAAAAGGGCCTCACAACACTCTGATCTAAGACTCAGCTGAGGACGTCCCAGGTGCCAGGGGTGGGCAGAACACTAGGTAAGGATGTCAGGCTGGAGAGTGGGCCACAGCACACAACAGCCAGGTAGGCTCTGAGACCCATGGGACAGCCCACTGAGATTGATTCCATGTCTTAGAAGAAGGACCACTTCTCCCCACATGGGAATGACATGCTCATTCCCATGTAGAATCAGGAGAATTCAGCAGCAATATCTTCTTTTCTTCCTGTATTTCCTGATTATGAAGAAGTAAAGGCCACTTGCTGTTGCTGTTAATCCAAGCTGTACACATGCTGACCAGGCTGTCAGTGCACACAACACAGTTGCTAAGCGCACATAGGACTCATAGGTCAGTATCTTCACTGATGAAGACATAAATTTAAGTCTGTCCCATTTCATTCTAATGAAACTCATGGAAATATAATTGTCTTTGGGGCTTCTACTCTATCAAATTTAATTGAAACTGACCAACATATTCAAAAGTTATTACAAAATGAATGACAGACAAATGAATATAGACTACAAACCTCTTGTAAGCCCTGTTTTCACAGGTCAACAGAAAAATAAGAAAAATCTGAATGATATTTTCAAATATAATGTATGTAAAACAGTAGTTTCCATTCCCATTCAGGTTTTATGGATACTGATATTGTTAGCCTCAAGCATTCAAAAATGTCAGTCAGATCTACATCCTTCAAAACCTCCTCACTTAATAACTGGGATTATCTTTAATCATGTCTAATGGTGATAAATGCACGTAGGTTCTTGCTTTCAGCTTTCTCCTCACAAGTGGAATTCAAAACTTCAGATTTGCTAGAAACAAAGCTCAGAGTAAACAATCTAAGTTTAAACTTGAGTGATAGTATGAGCAAGCACAAGGGCTAATAACACTAATAACACTAAGCAAGTTTAAGTGATTGGACAATGCCAGTTTAAACCACTTCTTCAGGCTTTCCGTATTTCTCAAAAACTGAAAAAATTGAATCATCAGTCCCATGCACAGCAATCTTATATAACATGGTAGGAGCAGAGCACAAGTCCATTAAATTAAATGCATTTATCTGAATAAACCTAATATTGACTTAAAAAACCTGAAGATCTAATATACCCTACAATTCACTTTTTCTTGTTTAAACTTGGATTGCACTATCTTCCTGTCCAGTGAACTTTCTGAGTTTTATCATACTCTAGATTATAAAATATTTGAAAAAGGTATGCAAAATGGGTACATAGGTTTTTTTTTTGCATTCTTGTTTTCTGAAGATACTCACATACTTCTACCAAACTAAGTTAACAGCAAAAATCAAATACATCTTATGTACTAAATCTTATGTACTTTAGAATGACTCAATATTAAAACTATAACCTTTCTTACCTTTGCAATAATGACTTCTTTTTTCAAAATCTTCATAGCATAGTATTTGCCACTAGCCTTCTCTCGGACCAGGATAACTTTGCCAAATGTGCCTTTGCCCAGTAGTTTTAAATAGTCAAAATCATTCATTGTCTACAAGGAGTAAAGAGCAAGGATTAGCAAGACTTACGCTATCCAGTTGCAATGTAAAACTAAATGTTGTTACCAATACAGTAAGAACAGTTTACAGAAATAGGTCCAAATCTATAATCACAGATTTGTTTAGATTGAAAAAGCCATTTAAGTTCATCAAGTCTTACTGTTAACCAGCACTACCAAGTCTACCACTAAACCTCATATATAAGTGCCACATCTACATGCATTCTAAACACCTCTGGGGATGCTGACTGCCACTTTCCTAGGCAGCCTGTTTCAATGCATGACAACCCTTTCAGTGAAGAAATTTTTCCTAATATCCAATCTAAACCTCCCCAAAGCAACATGAGCCCATTTCATCTCATCCTATCACTTCTTACGTGGGAGAATAGATCAACACTCCCCCAGCAACTACTTCCTTTCAGGTAATTGTAGAGAGTAATAATGTCCTCTCTGAGACTCTTTTTCTCCAGGCTAAACAACTCCAGGTCCCTCAGCTGCTCCTCATCAGACTTTGGTCTAGACACTTCACCAGCCCCATTGCCCCTCTCTGGACACACTACAGCATGTATTATGTCACTGAACATTTCCCCTTGGATTAAGGGGGGATTCATTCTTCCAGCTCAGGGGACTATGTACCAGAGAACACTCGTCTTGCTACTGAAGACGGAGGCAAAGACAGCAGCTAACTGTTATCTTTAAACCACTAGGATAAACTATTCAATAGTATTATTATAGTTCTCTAAAGTCAAGTACTGCACAGGATACTCCACACACTTACTTTTACAAAGCATACATAGAACAAAGTCTTAACCTATACCTGCATTTCATGAATAATCTACCTCTAAAAAAGTTCATCAATGCCTGTATTACCAGGGACACAAAAACATGGCATATCAGTAGGTTTTGCATAATTCTACAATCCTACAACTACCTTTGCACTAGAGGTAGACTATTTAAAATTTCAGTACAGGTTAAAATTACATGATATTTATGTTAATCAATTTGGCTCTGAAAAGGAAGAGATGGCAAGGTTTCATCCTTTATGTAACTCTATTATTTTTGCACTAATTTTGCAGGTTAAACACAGTATATCCAAGAGCTGGCCCCACCAACAGACAACTTGAGTAAGTTTATTGGTTCAACCAAATTGTCGCACATGGTAAGAATATGACCAGATGATCTCTAAACCTAAAACAGCTAAGTGATTTCCATGAGCCCAAAGTCTGAGTCAATAATCATCTTAGTACTACAAGTTCATTTCACAACCAATTCAGAAGCATCAACTCTATAGTCTATGCCTTAGATGCAAAGATGAGGATATAGACAAAATGCAGCACAATACCAAGAACACAGAGACTGCACAGAGTTGTCTTGAATTGACAGTAGGATTTCTTTGCCCAATCACTGGGTTCCGTTGTGTGTTTCTACAGCACATCTTTCAGTGTGCTGTGTTACTGGCTTGGTTGCATCATCACAAAAATATTGAGTATTGGGGTGCTACAACAGAGGAACCTTGAGAAAAGCAGTTAAAAATTCTGAAAAATAATATACTCATCTATTCTTGTTAAAGTATTGTCCTGAAGTATCAAGGACCTTCCTATCTTTGTAAATAGCATACCTCAAAACATTTATAAAAAGTAATTATACACCGAGTCTCAGTACTGCTAAGTTAAATATACTTAACCCTGTTATGTACAAGAAAAAGATCATGCCTTATCTTTCTTATTCCTAGTGTCTCATTCTATCACTAGTTGTGGCCTCAGCTACTTTGTTGAATACTGGCATTCCAGTTAAACTTCTACCTGTGTTTTCCTCAATGAAATTAGTACTTTCCATATCTCTACCAGAAATACCTCTAACAGTGCCTATATATCTCACAGACATTCTAAGTGTAGAGGCATTGGGCATATCTCTGGTGTGCAATCACAAATAGTGGCTGCAAAATACATTTGCTTGTGGGAAAGAATAAAGGGCAAAATTTCCTTATGAAATTATTTATTCCTTTAAGCTCAAGTGCATGATACTATTACTATGGATCTGAATTTGCAGTCAACAAACTGTGAAAATAATTTATGCAATTGTTCACTCAGAGTCAATTTGCAATCTGCTCATATAAGAGGTAGGACTGAAGTTCCACGAACCACATTAATGCTGTAATTCCTTAGTTTTTAAGTGTTCAACCTGCAACTTCAAAGCTGCAAAAGATCTTCAACATACTATTTAACACCTTAATAGCTGGGTATTTCAAAGCTTTAAGGAGAAGATGCTTTCCATATATCAAGTTTCTAGCTATATCAACATGAATTAAACCTTTTTCCCATGTAATGGTTGATTAGTAGCTTCTAAGCAAACTAACCTTGATGCTCACACACACTTAGACATTTTGCAGCAACAGATTTTGTTCTGCTGCCAAAACCACCTCAAAGGGGAAGAACAAAACTGCATTTATCCCAGCAAGAAATATGGGTAACAGAGATTTCAAATACTCAGTATCATTTTTACCTAAAGCAAGCTCACTTTACACAAATGAGTGTAAAATTAAACTTTATTACCACAGACAAATCCTTAAATGATCAACTTTTTCAAAAACTAGTATAATGTGTGATAACTCTTGATGCATGATGTAGTATGTAAAGCTGTGGTCCAAACACTGTGTGGCTACTTGTACTTAATCAACTAAAGGTAAGACTTAACTATCACGTTCAATAGTTCGGAAAGTCAGGTTATCTATTCAATAATTCTATGAAAACCATCAAGCAGAAAACAAGTGCCTTTGTGCAAAAGCAGTGAAAATTGACAAAAAACCACAAAAAAATCCCAAACACATTCAAAACACAATTCAGGCAGAAGATGAGTAATTCAGGGCAGAATCCTCCATATCTTCAGTCACAAGCTATCGTGTTCCATGAGGAAGAATGGCTGACAGCCTTATTGATAAAGAATACCGAGCCTGTGACTGTAACAACTTACGTCTAACAGTCACAAATTTATGGGATCACAACCAGTCCCAAAGGAGTAACTTTTCCCCATGCCTCTGATCTTCTCTAAAAGGTTGAAATTAGAGAGGGACCATCAGAGGCTGAATAAAATCAGCTTAGAAAAGCTGTCCTTTGTCCACACAAAGAAGGAGGATCTCAGCTCAGCTGATCACAGACATAGATTGGATGCTAGAGGAAGCAAGTCAGTCAAATTGAAAGACTCATTCACCCAAATTTTGCTTACATAATGCTCAGCAAAGCAGTCATGCATCTAGATGGAAGAGCAGTGAAAACAAGTTAAAAATTTATATTTATAAGATAAAGGTAATAAGTCAGCAAGATTTTGAGCCATGGCTTTACAGCATGTTATGGCGGTAGTGTTAGTTCTAAGAATAAAGTCTTCTGATGCTCTCATTCTTTAGAAGCTTAACAGAAGGCTTAGAGATGAAACACAGTGCAGGGCAACTCAAGAAGTCTGCCAAAGAACACAAGACCTTGGGAGATAAAAACACAGATGCCTTAGCTAAGGGTGTACTGAAAACTGATGGAAAAACGGAAATACTTCCTAAACCTGAGGGATGCTGGTAAGGAGGCTCCTGTAAGATTGGTCTCTTTCACCTTCATGTTTTTCCCTAGTTTTTCATTCCTACAATAGCCTGAATTTTGAATTTTTTTCCTCATTACACAACTTATAGGTTTCCTCTGAAAAATCTATTCTTACTCATCCTGCATCCTGCAAATCCAATCTGTAAACAAAACAAAAAGCAATGAAGCTACAGGAGACTACACTAACCAAAGAAACATATGACATTCAGCCTTCTGTAAAGCCTATTCACTTCCCTATGGAAGTATCTGTTGATCATCTGAATAGACCATCGCCTATGGATGATCTGTTCAAAAGAATATACTCTAACACAGCTGTTGAAAACCCCTAACAAGTAACTGTATTTTTTTTTGATTCCTGATGTGCACAATGATTATACCACTTGGAATTTTCACCTGAATTCAACAGAGAAAAACTCTACTTAGAAGGAATAGTACTGCAAGAAATAAAAGCAGTATGATAAGAATTTCCAGAGCTATGCATTTTATTGATGCTATCACTATAAAACTTAAATGGCACACCAACATCATTTAAAAACATTGGCGGGGGGGGCGGGGGAAGTGCTTCCAGCTAATCTAATCAAAGACGTAGCTGTCATGCCTGTTCAAATCAAGTTCCAAGTCTTAAAGACTATTTTCTCTTTGCTACCTTTTTAGAGAAGTACAGGTCCAACTCCTCTCTGTCTTGTTT
>VYZS01064364.1:2925-17584 GCA_013400695.1 Neodrepanis coruscans
TGTTTTTTTTGAATATGTGTGACAATATCATGATTTAAATGAAAAAAAATTCATCCACATCATAATTGAAATTTCTATTTATTAATAAGTGGTGCAGTTTTTAAAGACAGAACATAAAAAAATCAGTTAAGAAGTACTGTTTGCATAATATATTGAAATAAACATATTAAAGTTGTTCAAATATTGGACAGTGCCAGAATAGAAATTACACATACAGTTTAAAAATTACAATAAATAATATTATAAAGAGCACTAAAGGCCACTTGTATAAAAGTTGTGTTCCCTTGTCAGCCAGAATTTGAAAAGCATCTTTGTAGCATGGAGAAAATTTCAGTGAGCAAGGCACAAATACTAGTAATAATAAGATGCCATAACTAGAAAACAAAATGCAGTTGACTATGTAACCTTCAGTCTCAGCGTGTTCTCAACTATGGAAATAGGATCCCACTTTCAGTATTTTGTTTCACTTAACTTCAGAGGGAAGCTACTCAAAGCTAAATTAGGAAGAATCAAATCTTACAGCCTAAATAATCAGAAGCAAAAGTGATGCCCAGGATCTTCATTCCCACAGTACCCAGCTAAAAGCACTTGAAAATAACCTATTTTTCCTCTGCACCTCTGAAAATAGACTTCCAAAGTGAACACCCACATTCAGCTGGGCTCCTGAAAAAGGGATATCCCACCAAATTCATGAGGCGTTATAGAAAATTTATGTTTGCTACTCTTAGGTACCTAAACCTAAGGTTTAGGTGGAGGCTGTGAGTTGCAAGGAATCAAGATGCAGCTTTTTCTATCCAGCTCTTTCTCACACGATCTGCAGTAAAGCAGGATGAATTTTGTTCTTACCTAGAGCGTATGTGACACCTCTGCAACAACTGGGCTCCCAGCAAGGCTGAATTTCCTCCTTACTCTGAATTTTCTGATTACTTTAGGCTGTGATCTTGCAAACTGGTTGGACCTCGATGCTTGCCTGAAGGCCACAAGGCAGTGGCCCTGCTACACACAGGTTCAGGTGGGGCTTAGTTTGTGGCGCTTCTAGGCCACAATTTGAAGCAGAAAAATGTTGAATTATTTCCACTCTGAACCATAAAAATGCAGCAAAGTTACAGACAAAAACAGAGCACATATAGCCAAAATCAGTTTAGAGACCTTTTAATCAATCTTGCCATGTGTTGAATCCCCTTTTGTTTTGATAGGAGCCAGACTGATTAATTCAGTGCAGGGAAAAAGCCAAGGTAAGGACAACAGCCATTACCTGACTACAATTTTTTTTTGAGTACTCCTTAAATAGAGCATAAACCACATTTTCTACACCTGCATAATTCAACTAAACATTCACTTCTGCCTTAATCAAATATTCCCAGTTTGAATCTAATGAGAAGAATCTTAATTGATAACAATGCTGCAAAGAGAGGCACACAATGTAAACACAGATTCACCTTTTTGAAAACTTCTAGATGTGTGGCATTCACTAGGGACTGAAAATCAGTCCAAAAATGTAGCCTAGAAAAATGTTTCCAGATCAGTGCTGTCTTTCACATGGAAATTCATGAATAAAAGCAGATCAGGACTCCTGTTCCCAGTGCATCAGTCTAAGAAAGCTTCTAACTGGCTTCAAGGAGAACAGAGAAAAGCTTCATACATTCTGATTATGAAAGATATCTCATGGACTGAAATTAATTGAGTCACTAAAGAGTGGATTCCAGTGGTTAATTCTCTTTTATGTTAACTATATGTAAACAAAGTGTTAGTGTCAGTTGAGATGCCAGAAAGATCTGACCTGAAGAACATTGTTAAATGAAACATCACACAGAAAAAAAGGTATAAATCTAATTGATTCTTATTGTGAAGACTAATATTGACCCAGATACCTCTCCCAAATGAAATTGTGAATTTCCTGTAGGTGGAAACAGGTCCTGACCTCCTAAATGTTACTGGGGTCACACATATTTTATTTTGTTTTGTCCAGGCACATAAACTGCAGTTCCAAGGTGGATGCACTTCTTGGTCTCAAACTGAACTGCAGTCTGATGAAGTTTGTGTGCACATCCCAGATCAGGGATAGTCTCCAGATCTCACCTTGCTGGTGACACCTTGACACGTATCTATTGTCAGTGCAGACAGAAGAACTGATGCACGCCCTATTTTTAAACAGATGATGTAGAGGGCAGAGAGCTGCTAAGCACCCTTCTGAACAGAGCAGTGACTGGTTTCAGTGTGAAGTGTCTAGGAAAAAATAAATATTAAAATAAATTAATCAAATCTTCCTGTTCCATTTCTTGGGTCTCCTCCACAGGATCCACAGATGTCCACTGTCGAGGGTCTTGTTGAGTTTACCACCAGTGCTTTTGAAGTAGAGGCAGATCTTATCTAGACAGTTAACTCATCATTAAATATTTTGTGATGTGTCTACAAATATCTGACCTGGTGCCTTTAAGCTGCATACATCAAATTGATGATTACAGACCACAGAAAACATTAAAACTTAAAGGCAGTTCACCTGCTGAGTGTACATAGTTCAGGGCAGCCCAAATTCTGTTTTCTCTGGGGCTGCACCCTGTGTGCAGGTGAAGACTCATCCAAGTCCCTCCTCTCGGTTGAATTTTCTTTTGGAAAGAACATACTTTATAATGAGGCTATTTATGGATTTTCAGTAAGGTTTAATACTGAGAAAAGATTCCTTTTATATCACTGGCATGGGAGAGATTAGAAACCTGAACTGAAGAATTTAAGTGAGAATTGGACAGTGAGCTGCATGGCATAGCCACTGTCAGCCACAAACAAATTTCTCAGATTGTGCCTGCCTTTTGGGTGCCTTAAATTTTGATCACTCAGATCTAAAAAGCATTTTAAGAAGGATCAAACTCAGATGAAATCAGCAGGAATGATATATAAGGCCCTTGATATATAAGAAAAGTGAAGCAGGCTTGTCTGGCATATACTCACATTAATTTCAGAAGTGTAGCAATGATAAAATAACGTTTCATTCTTTTTCATTCTCTTTCATTCTCTTGTCATAAAAAGGTTAAATCTCATGAGTTGCTACTGATATGTACTCTATGGTATTTCCAAGAATCATCAATGACCAAAAAATTCTTCTCAATATACCAAATTACAATGAATTACACTATTGTCAATTAGTTTGATTTTCTGCAAGTTTACCTACAAAACTGCACCAAACACAGATTACCTTTCAGGTCAATGGCTATTTTGTCAATTAATTGATTACCAAAATTGTGCCTCATGTTCTCATAGCTATTTGCCTCATGGAGAACAGCTCCATGGAGTCAGCCCAGTCTTCAAAGGCTGTAACTGGTCTGCATTATTTACTCCTGTAATGACAGCAATTTGTTCTCCCTGAAGATCCATACCAGAAAGATGCATCATGATTTAGCTGAAGAAGCAGATGAAGTAAGAAGATCCTAATCCTTTAGATGTCTCTTCTAATGGAGAATAAACAATGAAGATGAAGGCAATGCCTACATCTGGAAAAGAACAGAGGCTCCTTGGATGGAATGACTGTTATGAGATGTCAACAATACTGAGGAGTTAAACATGAAGTTTACTCTGGTGGACAAAACCCAGAAAATATTTTCCATTGAAGTTCACTCTATCCAGGGCTGTGCAGCACCCAGTAAGTACTGGGAAGTCCAGTAATGTGTTCTTGTGCTCTGACTGGATGTGCCAAGATGCTCAGTTATGCAGCTTCAGTATAATGCCAGCAGTCACTACAGAAAGACCACTTTCTTATATCTTACATGGGCCAAATCCTTGTGTCTTTCTTGGCCAGTGCTCTGGCCATGGTGGTCAAGTCATTGTGTGTAGTGACAGGGGTCATTCTTGAGAGCAGGTGAGCATGAGCCACGGCAGAGAGGCTGCACCTTGGATCAGTGGGGTAGAGGTGAGAGTCTTTCCACTGTGTGTTTCTTTGATCATTTGATGTCTAAGCAAGTCACCCTCTGCTCCCTTTGAAGCTGGTACAAATTTGGTCAATGTAGATAATTGAATTAAAAGTAAGATTAATCTCATTCTAAAGCTGAGTTGTGCCTTCATTCTTCTACCCTGGGCTCACTCACTGTACAGCTTAATTTCCCACCAGCTGTAAAGAGTGTGCAGCCATCAAACTTGAAATCAAATGGATGCTATTTCATGGACACCTTGAGTGACACCAAGTAAGACCTGCATAAGGTATTCAGATAGGCTAGTTTCTCTAGTTTTATAGGTACTACATTCCCACTGCTGAGATCTTTGATTCATTTCTTCCCTGTAGGTTAAATTATTTTCCTGCTCTCCATCAACACAATATTCAATTTCCATGAAAATAATACTTGCCTGAAGCCTAGAGAGCATAGTTACCCCTCTGTTGTTCAGGGACAGGTGACAAAAATAGTGTTTATTTATTCATACATTGATCTTAAATATGGCACACATTCATGGATTGGAAGCAGTCCATTTCCAAGAGAAACAGGAAACAGAGAAACAGATCCTGGCAGCATTCCACACTGTGGGTAGAGGATAAAATAATTCTATTCTGCATATCCAAGGAGCTCAAAGGACTTGGCAAATATTAGTGAATTGAGCCTTACAACCTGCTTGTATGTATGGAAGTATAACTCCCAATTAACAGATTGGGAAACTGAGGCAGAGTTACATTATGCATCTTACTTAGCAGCATGTAAGTCAAAAAAAGAGTGGAGCATATAAACCTGGACTTCCTTACACTGAACAACCTTATTTTTGGAACAGAAAAAAATTTGGCCCCATGAATAGCAAATCGAATTAGCAAAAGATTTTTTATAAAACAGCATTGTAGTCACACTTCAAGCAATTTTATAAACACTAGTGAAGATTTTTAAAGTAGCTTGAGGGATTTGTATTTACATTTCACAATAAATAAATAACTATGATAAATTCCAGCAGGGGGCTTTGATTATTTAAAATTTCACCCTTAATTTCATTTCAACATTGTATTTCAGGGATAATTATGTAAGAAATCACATGAGAAACACTTAGTTCACAAACCCATTTCAATGAGGTCATACAGCTTTTTCCCTGCTTTTGATATTAGAAATTCTTGCTAGATTGGTTAGAGATTGATTGATTTACATTGAAAAATGATTCATACATTATGATATTATGATATTACTCCTGAAAATATTTTTACTTTGCTGCTCTGTTTACAAAATGTAGCAAGGACCACTGTATCCTGCCTGTTATCAATTCACCATTGTTGTATTGAAGAGTATCAGATAGATATGTATCATAGAAGAAATCAGCTGTACCATTTATATAGGGTAAAGTCATGCAAACCATGCTCAAAACTAAGCTCCTTAGTTTTGGTAGCATGAAAAAAACTGCATTTTTAAATTGTATGAAATGGTGCAGAATGACTACCACTAATATAACATGCATCTTATGCAGCCATTGGTGTTTTGAACTAGTAAGCTTTGGGTGTAGAGTAAGTGAGATATACAAAGTATGCTTACATTACATGGAGAAGTCAACCAGTGACTGTCCACACACGCACTTTTAAACTGGCTTGTTTGAAGGGGTCCATATCGAATCTGAAATCCCATCTCCTGTAGAAGACAAAGGCATGGAGCCACTTGGTGTAAAAGGATCTGTGTCTGTGTCTGTTTCCCCCTCTGCTAGGTAGCGTTTCTCTCTCATCCATGCTGATCCCCCGTTGGGGCCAAATGGGAAGTCGTCTCTCTCTTGGGAGATACTGAAGCCACTTGGAGAGCGCTCAAGTTCCTCATGGTTGACAGAGAGAAGGGACAGTGGAGTATCGCTGTCTCTCGTGAGGCTCCTCCTCTGCCTTGGAGACACCTTATCCGAGTAAGGGCTCTGTAGGTCTCCGTGGGAGTGGTAGCTAACCTGGGAGTCCATTAATGTAAATATAGGCAAAACTGTTGGCCTTTCTGCGTAAGAAGTTGAGGAAGGTGTGGCTTGCAGTTTGCCAGAGTTTTGCCCACCTATTGATAAAGGTTGTGAATGAGTCATATGACCTCGTGCTGAGAAACCATATGGACTGACTTTGTTGACTGGGACCTGCTGGAAATTGTAAGGAGTTTCACGAGCACACTGCTCAGTGTATTTATATATTATTGTTTTTAATTCAGAATATTTGTTTTCTTCTCTCTTCTCCTTTGCAGGAGAAGCAGTTTCTCTCAATGGACTTATCTCAGCAACTTGTATTTGCAGCTGTTCCATATGATGCATATGCATATCAACAAGAAAATCCAGTTTCTTCCCCATGTCATTTACCTGAAAAATATCAATGTCATGATATTGTCTCAGGTCAGTTGTTCAACAAAAGAGTCCATGCTTCCACGCATGCACTGTTCTCAGCAATGGTGTACTGTCATCTTTATTGGTCATGAAGGTAATTATAGGATAATCATGACCTTCCCTCACAAGCTGGGCTGCAGTGGCTGCCACCCTGTCCTCTAACTGCCTCAGAGTAAGATGCATCCCTATGAAATGAGCCAAAAAATTTTATTAACTGGATATTTAACAGTCCAGTATTCAACAGCAGTCTATAATATGACACAGTCTTGATACCATATGGTAAATAACCATTACAAAAATACGACATATAGAATTATCTTTGCATAGAGACCTATTCTCTAACTCTTAACAGTCCCACAACATCAGGGTTACGTATCAGGACTCATTTCCTTTCTCTTTTGATAGGACCCAAAAGTGCCTTTGGAGGCTATATTTTGAGTGCCAGACCCTGCAGAAGAAGGGGTTGCTGACAACAGAACTCCAGATGTGATGATTATGGAGTTTAAGAGAAAAGAAAAAAGTCCCATTTAAACATCGCGGTTGGGATCTTCTGCCATATATAATGGTATTGACTCATTGATTGAAAATGCAGCTTCCCAGGTAAGTAAATTCTTTCATGAAAATCTAACAACATAGTTTTATGATCATTAGTACAAGATCTCTGTGAGCCTTGATCACCAACAGTATAGTTCTGCCTGAGTCAGCCACAGTCATGTAGAACTTATGTCAGCTCTGTCATTTCTGTACAAGCACCTCAGCCTCCATCATTGTCATAAAATTACATACCTGTCGTTCAACTTTAACAAATTTGCCCATCATACTTTGGTCTTCAGTATCTGCTGTAGATGCTTTGGCTACATATGGATCATTTCTATAAAGAATTAATAACTCTATTAGTGTTTAATTTTTCTTTGCATCACAGTAAACAATATATATCAGAAACAGAATTAGCATCCTGGCGATATATTCATATAGAGCCTTGGAACCCACTTAGTTATTTCTTATAAAAACAAGAGTAAAAATTCTATGTGATTTTAATTAATTGCTAAAAAATGTACTATTGAATTTATTTTTTTTTTTAGTTCAAGATTCAGATAAAAATTAAAAAGCAAAAAATAGTTCAAAATATATTTGAAATTAATCTCCAGCTTGTTGGAATAATTTCAAGTTTGCGAAAAGTATTGAGATAGTGTAGTTAGTGGGTCTGCAGATGGCCATGTGTTTTTAAATCGAATTCTTTATAATTAGAGTATTTAGAGACTGAATCTGGGTTTCAAGGATGAGTGTGGTCTTTTTCTCACTTTTATTAGACCAAATAGTAAGTGGCAGAGACCAGAAATGCTGAAAGGAGACAGTCTGGCTTGGAGATTTAAAGCAGATTCCAGAATAAGTTTTCATCTATGAAATAGCCTCCTGCCTGTCTATCATATGGACAAACTTCAAGGGGTAAGAAGATGATCTCTAACTAAAGAGTTTTGATTTATAACTTCATGGGGCCTAGGATGCTCAAGATCAAGTTAAATCTTTATCAAATTGTTTACAAACCAACCTCAAAGGAATCTATGTCATCCCATAACTATGTAAAAGTTTAGAAAAACAATTTATAAGCACTTGCCCTTTAACATGAATTAGAATAAATATACTCTAAAACTTTTAATAGGTCTACTTCTTCTCTTTCTGACAAAATCCAAAATATAGTCTATATACATGAATATATCTTAATAGAGCAGGAACTACAACTAAAACATGTCAGATATTCCACATGGGGCTCATTCAATCTGCTTTGTTTCACAAATGATCGTTGTCTCTTCCATATACTTAAGTCTCTGTCTTCACATTTATATGGGTTTAGATTTTTCCCTGGGTGGATAATTTATTTTCTGTAAGATTGTTTTTGTTCTGAGCAAGAACAACAGCTTTGGGGACAGATTGTTGATGGTCTTGTGGGGTTCTTGATGGGTATTTATTGACAGATTGATAGTAGTAAACAACTGCAGAAGTGTCATTTATTATCGAATTCTTGCTAGCAGGAATGTAGCAGTATCATAATATGTTGCAACTTTTACACTCAGAAACCTGGTATTACAATTTATTTTGAGTATCTCTCACCAATCATTGGTTTAAAAGCAGCAGCATTAAAAATCTCTGCTTGCCATTTGATTGGGGCCATAATGAAACTTTTTTCACTTCAGGAATGTAACGAGTTTACTTTCAAAAGACTGGTGATTGTTATCACGCTTTTAAGTTGAATGCTGGAAATTCAGCACATCAGCAATCAAATGCTTGTATTTAATTTAAAATCGGAGAAGATGGCCCAACAAATAAGAAACCATTGTGTAGTTTTGCATCATACATTATTTTAAGGGAAGCTAGTGGTTTTCTGGCTCAGCATTTACCCATACATATATCTTATAACAACATATCATCTCGGTATCATTACTATAAAGTGGATGAATAAAGGTCATGCTTATCAGTATGAATTAACTTCTTATTCCTGAATTGGGCTGTGCTAAATACGAGGCATAAAAAAATTCACCTGGGAGACTGTTGTGAAGGGTAAGAGAAAGCTCCTCCTTTTTGGGATTTCTTATGCTTGGGAGTAGATGGAGGTCCAGGTGTAAAAATCATATCTACTCTGAAAAACAGAAAAGTGCAACTGCGTAAGTCCATCTCAAAATGCTAAGACATGACAGAACATGCTATGCATCTCAAAGTAAAGATTGAAAAAGGAAGCATGTGTTGCTTTGGCAATGAGGGTCATGATGTGTTTGTTCTATTCTGGATCCAGAATCAATACACTGAATTGCAATTACCTGCTAATTTAGTGGTAATTAATTCATGCTCTAACTCACAGTTTCCTGTCTTTAACATCTGAAAAACATGACTTCATTCTCTTCAAAGTAACCAAACAGCATGATTCTAAAAAAAACCCAGTAGCAACTGCTTTTAAGAATATCAGAATTTAGCAAAAGGTAGAATTCCTGACATTCTTAATAAATCAATGACATTCTGGCAGTTGTATCCAATTCTCAGCAATATTTTTTCTTTACTAATTATTCTTTTGGTTTGAAAAATATAACTTGAAATGAAGTTTCACAATCAACCCTACTTGACTTTTTTTTTTTTAGCAGAAAATCAAAAGGATTGTTTAGAAGGCTTCAGCATATTTAATTACACTCTTTTGCTGTCTCAAAATATTCTTTCATTTAGCTTATCCAGCTGCAAGTGAGTCTCTGTTTATTCAGCCTGCACACCCAACTGACCAGGTACCAGTCAGCACTAGCCCACAGAGCAGCTGTAAGTATCAGCAGACAATCCATGCAGGTACATTGCATGGCTTCACAGTGCCCCATGGAGTTTTGAAAGTGGAACTTAAAAAAGCCCAGGGCAAGCCTTGTAAAGCTAGCTAGATATTGGCCCCCAAGCATTGCTGAGGCATCAGTCCATGTCTCAAACTCATATGGCATCACACTATCCATGAAAACACCTCACTATCCAACTCACCTCCCTGGTTTTGTCTGGTTACAATCAGTGGAGATCCAGTCAACACAGTGAAGAAAAGTTGCAAGACAGTAAGGGAGAATTAGTTGATCACTTGAATGCATCTTGTTTAAACAGGGATTAATTGGACCATAAAGCACAGTTGTGTTGACTGTTAACCATAAGAGGAATTTCACATGGCTTTTCAGGATTATATTTTTTCTTCAAAGACCCCTAAAAAGCTCTTCCCTATATACACACAACATGGCTGTTGAAATTCTGCATGATGCTTAATGGAATTGCTGAGCTGAACATCAATGGCCTGAGATTCTTGCCCTGCCTGCCTGGAATGAGATGTCATTCCCCAGAGCTCTGCCATAACCATTCTGTGAGATGGACCTAATCACGTCAGGCACTTTCGGTGCTTCTAGGAGTCAAGATGATATCCGAGAGGTGTTTTGTTGTTCAAAATCGCAAAATACCTCAGTCTGAGGTAATGCAAAGATCTCTATTATAAGGCATATAGACCTCACCTAGATTGTGGTGATTTCTAATATCATGAGCACTTCCTAACTTCACTAGTTTACATCATTAAATGCACCATAATCTAAGCTCATGTGATGCAGAGCTCATTTTATAGAGTAACAATGGTGTTTTGTGGTATATAATTAAAGAGAGAAGCTTTCCTAAAGAAGTAATAGTGAGGTAGGAACTAGACATGTTACACAGTCAGAGAAGAGAGATATCAGTTGTTATGGGTTAATTGGGGAAAAGGGGGGAGGGGCATGTCTTTTAAAACTTTTTTTTGTCTTTTCCTGAAAGAGTGGAGTGGGCGAGGCAGGTGGACCCTGCGCTGGTGCCTTGTGACACAGCAGGGGCGACAGCAGAGCCGGGCTGAGGCCGGGAGCAGCCCCCCCATGCTGGCCCGCCANGAATGAGATGTCATTCCCCAGAGCTCTGCCATAACCATTCTGTGAGATGGACCTAATCACGTCAGGCACTTTCGGTGCTTCTAGGAGTCAAGATGATATCCGAGAGGTGTTTTGTTGTTCAAAATCGCAAAATACCTCAGTCTGAGGTAATGCAAAGATCTCTATTATAAGGCATATAGACCTCACCTAGATTGTGGTGATTTCTAATATCATGAGCACTTCCTAACTTCACTAGTTTACATCATTAAATGCACCATAATCTAAGCTCATGTGATGCAGAGCTCATTTTATAGAGTAACAATGGTGTTTTGTGGTATATAATTAAAGAGAGAAGCTTTCCTAAAGAAGTAATAGTGAGGTAGGAACTAGACATGTTACACAGTCAGAGAAGAGAGATATCAGTTGTTATGGGTTAATTGGGGAAAAGGGGGGAGGGGCATGTCTTTTAAAACTTTTTTTTGTCTTTTCCTGAAAGAGTGGAGTGGGCGAGGCAGGTGGACCCTGCGCTGGTGCCTTGTGACACAGCAGGGGCGACAGCAGAGCCGGGCTGAGGCCGGGAGCAGCGCCCCCATGCTGGCCCGCCACTCCCGTGGCTCTCCGCCTGCTCCGTGCTGCAGCTGCAGTGGGCGTGGCATGGCTCAAGGTGCGTGCAGAGCCTCCTGCTATGGTGGCAGAGTGGGGCACCAGCAGTGAAGGCAGAACGGGTGTAACCTTGGCAATGTGCAGAGCGGGGGCAGGCCCCGGGCTGGCACCCTTCCATGGGGTGGTCCCATGGCAGCAGGTGCAATGCTGGCCACCCAGGGCCACGGCTGGTGAGTGCTCCACAGGCGGTGCCACTGGCACCTCTGGGCCCCTGGGTCCCTGCAGTGATGGCAGGGTGGGCAGTGGTGGTGGCCCCTTCCCACAGCAAGTGCTGCCCCCCAATCATTTTGGTGGCAAATGCTGCCATGTTGCCTCATGGTGAGGTCTCGGAGAGATGGCAGCGTCCTGTGCCATGTGGCACCAAACCAGGCTGCTGACCAATGGAGGAGCAGTGCACACCAGAAAGGGAGCACGAGAAAAGACAAGAACAGACACACTATAAAAGGAGCAGAAACGGAAGTCATCTCTCTCTCTTGGCTCTCTCTCTCGGCATGGGCAGCAGCACGGTGTGACCACAGCTAGGGCAGCGCAGGCAGAGGACCACACAGCTCCACACAACAGCAACAGCAACAGCAGTGTGATATCTCTTCACTTTGGGTCCCCCAGGATTTTCCTTTCACTCTCTCTTGATTTTCCAGCAGCTCCGGAGTGGGACCCTGCTGCATCACCTCCCCAGCACTGTCCATGTGGCAGCACTCCTTCTTCCGCCTCCACAGCCCAGCAGCTGGCCCAGAGCAGCAGAGTGGTCATTCTTTCTGTGGTTATTGTTGTTGGGTTATTGTTTGTTAGTGGTTTACACATCTTTAGCCCATATATTCAATAAATTCTTTTGTTATTGTCTTCTCTATTACGTCTCTCATCTCTCAGTAACACTCCCTAGTGTCCAAACTGGGACACGAGTAGATGGAAAATCACTTTGAAATAAGAAATTACAAAGCTCAAACAAAGGACTAGAGCAGCCTTACAAAGCCAAGGTAAGTCCAGAAAAGGTCTGAATGTGAAGCAAGAGTTGCATTCCCTCAGCCCACTCTTGAGAAAAATTAAGATGTCTGTGTGGCGTTTTGCTGTCTGGAGTGACTGGGGGCCTCAAGGAATATGCTGAGTGCTGTGCTGAGACTCAGCTAACACAACTACACGCATATGCACACACATGCACTCAGGCCTGACAAGCTTATGGCCTCAAGCTCTGCCCTGTGCTCATGGCTCAGGATGTGAGCAGCACAAAGTTTTGTAGACATGTCTCAAAACACATTACAATGAACCACTTTTGTGAGGAAACAGCCATGGGTGAAGATTGCGCCTGAACAGTCATAGAGACCTGAAATTCCAATTTTGTTTTCAGACAGGTCAATTTGCACCTGAGTGAAGGGGATGTGAAACCTGTGATGATATATTTTTGGACTTGCAGGAGATGTTTCACTTGGCATAGGTCAGCAGAGAATCTAGCCTGAAAGAAAGCTCATGTACAGCAACTATTACTTTTATTTATCATCTGCAAAATGGGGAAAAGGAGAGAATCTTCATCTTGATCAAATAAGGCAATGGTTAAGAAAATTCACAGGACTTCAATGTGCTTGTTCAAAAGCTTAGCCAGTGGTCTCTTACTTCAGTTATCCCTGCTAGTTGCTCACTTGCCTTTCTTTATTTGGGAAAAGGTTTCCTTATGGACCAGCAGCACTATACAAAGATATAGCTTTTGGGTGGCCTTGTATGATATATAGGCCAAGTATGTTTTTATTTTGCCAGCAAAGCTATACATTTTCCCCTTTAACCAGAATACTCTTACCTTGTCTGAAGGTATTTTATTCTAGAAAGCATATCAAGATGCCCCGCTGAGTATTGCTCAATCACATCCTTTACATCATAAGGCCTCAAAGTCTCCTTGAATTTTTTTTTATATAGACGGAACTGTAGTATTCTGCACAATAAACAGAAAAATATTAACTTCTCATATAAATTCCATCATGATAATTTCTAGTTGCATAAAATAATTGATAAATATGCTGAATGTTTGGAAATTGGGCACATTGTTTTCAAACAAGACAGTAAAATATAAGCAGAGAATCTCTAACATCATAACAAATTTGGAAATATATAACAGTTGGTTTTTCGTAATTAGTAGGCTAAAAGAAATGGTTCAAAGCTACAGAGTCATATTTGGAGTTTGATTTTGAACAACACAAGTCATGGAAAATTTTGAAGCTGTGAAGTTAAAGCTGCTTTTTTATGCTTCAGCCTGTTATAAAGGTAATTTATAGTCTATGTAATGCTGAATCATGTTTATCTTGGTCTTCATTTGGCACCTGGGAGTGTTTTGGGTAGGAGATGCTTTTAGATACAAATATGGAAGTTAAAAAGTTAGCAGTAGTTCAAGTTGTGAAAAGAAGAAAAAATGTTAGGACTGCTTGAAGTGTCCTTGAAAAAAACAGCAGTATAATGATTGTTGTTGTAATAACAAAAATATAATTGCTGTTATTACTGCTATTATTATAAAATGACCTAGCAATTAGTAACAGAATTCTTATAATAAGGAACACTGCTAGCCAGAGCATTTGAAAAATATTTGGCTTTTTTTTTTTAATTCTTTTCTGTTTATACATTACTTTAAAGTGTTAATTCTTGGTAGATTAAACAAATAGAAGAAATATGTTTAAAGAAAGAAAACTTTATCATCATCCCCTTTAGGCTTGGGTTCTAGGGGGTTTCCATTCTCTGTAGGGTCTTCATGTTCTTGTTGGTCTGAATTGGAGAATTGCTGTCATCTGTTAAAATTTTGACTTGCTTTTTACTTAGGGCTGGTGGGTTTTTTGATATTTTTAAAATCTGTATAAACTTTAATTTAGCAAAGATAATTTTATTATGATGTTTTAAGGGCTGCTGACTCTTTAACTCTGTTGTTTATAAATCTTTCAAGATTTCAAAATTATACCTATGCCTATTTGAACCAAACTATATATGATAACAGCAAAACTACGCTTTAAAAGACATAAATGAAAAATAAGAGTCAAACTGTTAGCAATTTCAATTTAAAATCTCCTTGATTATGACCCTAAAATCCATTAAGTGGCATTGTCTGAAATAATTATTTACCATTAACATTCAGGGTCTGTGTTGTAGGTGGAAAGGATAAAACCGTTCCTCCCCGCTACTCCCTGACGGGACTGTCCGCGGTCCCGCGCTGTCGTACCCGTGGAGACCGCGTCGGGAACGGAGCCGCCGCGCGCGCTGAGGGCCGCCGGGGGCTGCGGGTGATGGCGCCATGATGGCCAGCGGCAGCGGGCGAGCTGGTGGCGGCGGCGCTGGGAGAGGCTGGC
>VYZS01064364.1:17955-29240 GCA_013400695.1 Neodrepanis coruscans
CTCGGGCTAAAAGGGAGGAAAGGGGGGAGGGGCGCGGTTTTGTAATCTTCTTGAGTTGTTCTCCTCAGTCGAAACCGGGCAGAGGTTCAAGGCTAAGGGGCCCTCAAGACCACACGCTCCCTTCTAAGTACCGTGGAGTCCCTCCGCCGGGCTCCGAGGGAGAGAGAGACAAGCACTATCGCCAGAGCGTCCTTACCCCAAACGAGGGCCCTGGAAAAAAATTTATTTATTTGATTTGTCTGTTTTGCACTTTATTTGTCGGGTTTTGGTGTTTGCGCAAAATAAACTGTGATTTTTTGTGTGTTCTCTTCATTTTTGGGGTGTGTTTGTGACTTCTCTCAGAGTCTCTGCTCCAAAATCACTGAATTTGTGGTAAAACCACCACAGTCTGAATAAACCAAAAATCAAAAAAAAAAAAAAGCCCAAACAAAAAGAGAACACCTTGGCTCCTGATCGAGTTTAAAGGGAATTACATGAATCAATTATATTTGGATAGGATGTTGGAAAAAAGTTTTGAAAAAGTTGTAATAGCATGTCTCTTTGTTAGAAAGCAAGCAGGTATCACGGTCAGAAAGGGAAAGCTATGGAGAATGCAGGGATGAAGAAACTTCCAATGGGAGGGAAGCAGTCATGGGTAACATGCATAAAGTCTGTGGGACATGGCTTTCAGCAGGCATGAGAAAACTTGATTTTTTTTACTGATTGGCTCTACTGCACCCAACTGGAAAAGAACCAGGAGAGTACATACTACGGTTATATACATATAAGCATATAGTTGTATTTTTACAACCATCTTCCTTGAAGTTTCTCTAAGACAATTTTGGGGCACTCCAAATTTTCAGTATTTCACCTGGAAGGCAGTAAGTGCCTGGCCCAAAATTTAACCACTTCTGGAATAAACTGCAATTGCAGTGAAAGCAGAGTATTTTCATATAGGGACATTTTTCAAGGGAAGAGAAAACAGAACTTCGAGAAGTAACAAAGCATCAGTGAACGAGTTCTATTTGCTTGATGTGCTAGACACATTAACAAGCCTTACTAGGAGTTTTCTAACCCTAGGGAATGTCTTTTGTGACAGGAAAATAGAGATGACACGTCACAAGCCAGAAACTGCTGAAATGGAGATCTCAGCACCTATTAAAAGATGACAGATGAGAAGAATACTGTATACTCATACAATTGTGAATAAAGAAGAGTTGAGTCAGTTCAGAGTTTTTGTTAAGTGAAAATTCCAGTTTTATATAAGTATCAGTCACTAAATTGAGTAAGATACCATACTTTTATAATATTTTAATGAGAAAGTAAGTGTACAAAATATTATTTTATAATAAATATACTTATGGAGTATCTTGGAAAAATTACATGGCCAATGTTATTGAAAAACATTCTCCTTTCTGCATATTTTTGACAGACTTTGAATAGGATCTGTCTTGTGCTTTTGAATTCATCCAGTAATATCCATTCTATTATATTTTAAAAAAGCAGTAATAGTAACAGTGAATCAACATGTGGCAACATGGGAATGTGATTTCCTGAAGCATAAACTTTAAAAAACAAACAAACAAAAACAAATAAAGAAAAAAAGAAATTGAGGAACACTAGAGACATTTACCTGACAGCTCGGATGGCTGTCTTGAATGTGGGGATCATATCTTCCATAAGGAAATCACTACTATCGCCTCTGTCTTCTGCCATGGGTTCCCCTGTTCCTGCATCTGCAAAGCAGGTCAAAAAACAGGTATGTGAACATCTGACACATAGTATTTGGAGGCATGTTTGACTAAAGCACTACATGAAGTTAATGCAATTTAGTGAGAAACATCTCTTGCATGTTCCTCTTTCACTGGTCAGCTCTTGAAAGAGATCTAATAGTTTTGGGACAGCTGTAAGACACATTATTTGAGCGATCTCCTCTCAGATCCCAGCAATTCTGAAACACTGGCAACTTTTCTTCCTACAGTGGCTCTTTGCCCAAATTAATATGAAGAAAGGCTAAAACAGTGTAGAAGCCACAGGCCAAGTTCTCTCCTTTCACTGCTTGGAGACCATGTACCTTCATGAAAAAGAATAATCAAGTTCCTGGTGTGGACACTCAGACTACACCCATGGTATTATGTCCAGCATACACTGATGCCAGCTGGCACAATAAAGGGGAAACTGTTATTTAAAAACCATTTGGATGCTATAGGCAAGAAGAGGAAAATGTGTGCTCAGGGAAGCTGAGAGTTAAAATGCCCTATAATGTTGCATGGACACCCAATGGAAATCTGCTGAGGGGTAGCAGTCTTAAGGAGAGAGGGGGTGAAGAAGACACTGACTCTATAAAACAAGGTTTTATGAGATAGAAATGAGGAGATAATTGAGATGCCTGGACACAGGCTAGTGTTGGCTGAATGCAGTCTAGAAGGGAGCTACCTTAGCATAGCATCCCTGTGATAAACCAAGCCATGACAGTATGTGCTTTTTTGGGGACATAGATTCATTGCCCAGTGTATGCTTTTTTTCTAGATCAAATAGGCTGATTCCAACACTGGTTTTATCCCATATCAGTTGTTGTTTTTCTGTATTTCAAGCACTGTGTTGTCTGGACTTCAGTATTCATTTCCTTGGGCTGCCCCAAATGTACCATGCAAAACCAGGTACCAGCTGTGCTTGGCCCAGAAAGTCACAAACTTCAACAGAAGATGCAGAGGAACAAAGTAAAATGGGGAGAACATGGGATGCATAGAAAGAAATCAACACAAATGGGCTACCTTCTGAGCTCTGCCAAAAAGCGTATGCTTTCATTCGGAATGCAGTGCGAAAACGCTCCTTATTATTCAAGACAACATTCTTAGGCTCTTTTGAAGGACTTTCTTCAATGGCATCTACATTCAGAGGGGTAAATAGCTTTCCTTTAGTATTGGTACCACGAACCCGATCCAAGAGACCCAGCTTTTGGCTACAAAATAAGCAAAAGTAATCATTTTCCTCCTTTGTACACTATTAACTTATTTTCATGATGCTTTAAGTATATAATGGGCTAAATAAATGTTTTGTATACAAGGACACTGCTGGGCTACCACAATAAATCAATGTCTTTGTAAGCAACAGTTAAGCACTATAAATAATTAACTCCTTTTTATGAACATTTTTTTTTATATCAATGTTGAAAATGTTACCAGAGGGTCTTGCTATTCTCTCCATGCAAGGTATCACAGTGCTTCAGCTCACGTAGAATGCCTGAAGCATTAGTTTTATTATTAAGACAAGAAACACCACTACTGCCATGGGAAGGGACACCTTTCACTAGNGGCTCTACTGCACCCAATTGGAAAAGAACCAGGAGAGTACATACTACGGTTATATACATATAAGCATATAGTTGTATTTTTACAACCATCTTCCTTGAAGTTTCTCTAAGACAATTTTGGGGCACTCCAAATTTTCAGTATTTCACCTGGAAGGCAGTAAGTGCCTGGCCCAAAATTTAACCACTTCTGGAATAAACTGCAATTGCAGTGAAAGCAGAGTATTTTCATATAGGGACATTTTTCAAGGGAAGAGAAAACAGAACTTCGAGAAGTAACAAAGCATCAGTGAACGAGTTCTATTTGCTTGATGTGCTAGACACATTAACAAGCCTTACTAGGAGTTTTCTAACCCTAGGGAATGTCTTTTGTGACAGGAAAATAGAGATGACACGTCACAAGCCAGAAACTGCTGAAATGGAGATCTCAGCACCTATTAAAAGATGACAGATGAGAAGAATACTGTATACTCATACAATTGTGAATAAAGAAGAGTTGAGTCAGTTCAGAGTTTTTGTTAAGTGAAAATTCCAGTTTTATATAAGTATCAGTCACTAAATTGAGTAAGATACCATACTTTTATAATATTTTAATGAGAAAGTAAGTGTACAAAATATTATTTTATAATAAATATACTTATGGAGTATCTTGGAAAAATTACATGGCCAATGTTATTGAAAAACATTCTCCTTTCTGCATATTTTTGACAGACTTTGAATAGGATCTGTCTTGTGCTTTTGAATTCATCCAGTAATATCCATTCTATTATATTTTAAAAAAGCAGTAATAGTAACAGTGAATCAACATGTGGCAACATGGGAATGTGATTTCCTGAAGCATAAACTTTAAAAAACAAACAAACAAAAACAAATAAAGAAAAAAAGAAATTGAGGAACACTAGAGACATTTACCTGACAGCTCGGATGGCTGTCTTGAATGTGGGGATCATATCTTCCATAAGGAAATCACTACTATCGCCTCTGTCTTCTGCCATGGGTTCCCCTGTTCCTGCATCTGCAAAGCAGGTCAAAAAACAGGTATGTGAACATCTGACACATAGTATTTGGAGGCATGTTTGACTAAAGCACTACATGAAGTTAATGCAATTTAGTGAGAAACATCTCTTGCATGTTCCTCTTTCACTGGTCAGCTCTTGAAAGAGATCTAATAGTTTTGGGACAGCTGTAAGACACATTATTTGAGCGATCTCCTCTCAGATCCCAGCAATTCTGAAACACTGGCAACTTTTCTTCCTACAGTGGCTCTTTGCCCAAATTAATATGAAGAAAGGCTAAAACAGTGTAGAAGCCACAGGCCAAGTTCTCTCCTTTCACTGCTTGGAGACCATGTACCTTCATGAAAAAGAATAATCAAGTTCCTGGTGTGGACACTCAGACTACACCCATGGTATTATGTCCAGCATACACTGATGCCAGCTGGCACAATAAAGGGGAAACTGTTATTTAAAAACCATTTGGATGCTATAGGCAAGAAGAGGAAAATGTGTGCTCAGGGAAGCTGAGAGTTAAAATGCCCTATAATGTTGCATGGACACCCAATGGAAATCTGCTGAGGGGTAGCAGTCTTAAGGAGAGAGGGGGTGAAGAAGACACTGACTCTATAAAACAAGGTTTTATGAGATAGAAATGAGGAGATAATTGAGATGCCTGGACACAGGCTAGTGTTGGCTGAATGCAGTCTAGAAGGGAGCTACCTTAGCATAGCATCCCTGTGATAAACCAAGCCATGACAGTATGTGCTTTTTTGGGGACATAGATTCATTGCCCAGTGTATGCTTTTTTTCTAGATCAAATAGGCTGATTCCAACACTGGTTTTATCCCATATCAGTTGTTGTTTTTCTGTATTTCAAGCACTGTGTTGTCTGGACTTCAGTATTCATTTCCTTGGGCTGCCCCAAATGTACCATGCAAAACCAGGTACCAGCTGTGCTTGGCCCAGAAAGTCACAAACTTCAACAGAAGATGCAGAGGAACAAAGTAAAATGGGGAGAACATGGGATGCATAGAAAGAAATCAACACAAATGGGCTACCTTCTGAGCTCTGCCAAAAAGCGTATGCTTTCATTCGGAATGCAGTGCGAAAACGCTCCTTATTATTCAAGACAACATTCTTAGGCTCTTTTGAAGGACTTTCTTCAATGGCATCTACATTCAGAGGGGTAAATAGCTTTCCTTTAGTATTGGTACCACGAACCCGATCCAAGAGACCCAGCTTTTGGCTACAAAATAAGCAAAAGTAATCATTTTCCTCCTTTGTACACTATTAACTTATTTTCATGATGCTTTAAGTATATAATGGGCTAAATAAATGTTTTGTATACAAGGACACTGCTGGGCTACCACAATAAATCAATGTCTTTGTAAGCAACAGTTAAGCACTATAAATAATTAACTCCTTTTTATGAACATTTTTTTTTATATCAATGTTGAAAATGTTACCAGAGGGTCTTGCTATTCTCTCCATGCAAGGTATCACAGTGCTTCAGCTCACGTAGAATGCCTGAAGCATTAGTTTTATTATTAAGACAAGAAACACCACTACTGCCATGGGAAGGGACACCTTTCACTAGGCCAAATTGCTCAAAGCCCCATTCAGCCTGGCCTTGAACACTTCCAGGGATGGGTCATCCACAACTTCTCTGGGCAACTTGTCCCAGTGCCTTCACTGTGCCCTCACAGTGAAGAATTTCTTCCTAATATCTAATCTAACCCTGCCCTCTTTCAGTTTTAAGCCATTCCCCTTCATCTTGTCACTACATGCTCATGTTAAAAGTCCCTCTCCTGCATCCTTGCATTCCAGTCCCTCATTAGGTACTGGAAAGTGCTCTAAGGTCTTCCCAGAGCCTTCTCTTATCCAAAAGCAACAACCCCAACTCTCTCAGCCTTTTATTCATAGAAGAGCACAGTCAGGAGTAAAAGAAAGTCAGATGTGATGTGAACAAAATAAATTACCAGCAAAATCTGGCAAGACATTGCAAAACAATGACTACATAAATGTCAGGGCAGGCTGTCCTGTTCTCTCCACCTCTCGCTTTCAGTCATCTCTCACTCCAAGAATTGAGGTGACCTGTGTGAGTTGTACTGAAGTGACGTATTTTTTCCTCTGATGATTCCTTGAACTCTTCTCTTACAGATTTACTGCCCAAAGACATTTTTCCAGCATCACTAACCCTGACAGCCTGATGACCATCTTAAAGGCAATCACTAATATCGCTGAAAAGAGCAACAGAAAAGGAATTTGCTAGTGAGTATATTTGTTCTGAACACTTTGCAGGTGAAAGATGGTATAAATATTTGATTTGCTTGTTCACTTTGCCACTCAAATATTTGTTAATTGCACATTTGTTAAAGAAAAAAGAAAAAAATGCAGGGCTAAGCCATGGGAAGGAAGCCTGCCTTTCAACACATTCCTGTGGGCTTCAGTGTGGGACAGCTTTAGGGAAAGTGAATTGTGCACACATGATCAAGAAGCAGATCTGTGTGGGACACCACGTCAAGCAAGTTGAGTGTGAGGAGGGAAGAAGTCATCATAGCTGGCAGGTTTCTGAGAGTCACAAGTGGGAGCAGAGCTGAAGGAGGAACAGCCTGCTGTTACCAGAAGAAAAGAGTTCTGTGGTCACCTGAAGAAAAGTTAATAGGTGTCAGTAAGGAATCTGTGTTGTTGGCTCAGCTGAAGCCACTAAACCTACTGTCAGGAGAGGCAAATGTGGGAAGGGTCCAGGGAAGGACGTAGTGAACAAAGATGAAGATTTGTGTGCAGACTTTGCAAGTGTGGAAGAAGGATGTATTTCTGTCTGAGAGCTCTGTCTGTTGCAGTATTTCAATACAATGGAAGTTCTTAGGACATTCCTCTTAAAATGATAAAGGAAAGACTTAAGGACACATACGATGACATTACACCTTTCATAAGATTTCTGGCTCTAGTAGAAGTATTGTAATTTACAGCTACAAAATTCCTACCTGATCTGAGCATTGAACATTCCAGCTGTTGAAAGTTTTTGTGTTGGGTTTGTTGTCTTCTCAGGTCTTCCAAATTTTTTAATAGATATCACAATACTTCTGAATGCAATTTGTACAGCCCAGTAAATTCAGACACTTGTCCTGTCATTACATGTATGAAGTGCACGTGTGTGTGAGTACAGAAGTGGCAACTAAGAAGTACTTGTGTATGGAGACACACAATTAGTCCTAATATAACAGCATTTCCTGGAGATAAAAGTATGGATTTGAGTGAAGAATTAGAACAGTCTGAGTGAATGATAACAGTATTACTCAGACTTTTCCCTAATGTAATTGCCTGAGGAATTCATGGCATGGCGGGAAGATACATGAAGTAAAGACAAATGTATGGAGCAAATATCAGGGATTCCTTACTTCTTCATAGAAAAATGAGATGCTACTTGTTGACATATGTGACAAAATAAATGTTGGGCAGTCTCGTGTTTGGCTTCAAAACTCATTTTATAAATTATTTCCATAGATTTTGTTTTTGGGTTGGAATCTTGATTTGGTTGGCCCAGCAAGGTGCTTTAAAGGTTGAACTGATGGTGACTGCAGAGTTCCAATGAGTGATTTCTGTTCTACTAAGTTAGGCAGAGTCCCACGACCTCTTTTCTGCATTTCGTGGTGGGAGATTAACAGGTCACTAACAATAGATGACTGATAAATAAATCTCAAATGAAAGCGTAATCCACCCATTCTTCAAGATTTTCAGATTTAATGTCTTGGATTAAGAGCTTCTGGGGAGACCTTTCAGGATGAGAAGGATTAAATCTAGCAGTGAAATTCAGACAATTTCAGATGATGAGGTTATTTTCTCAAAGGCAAGAAGTGGCCACATACTACACATGGGCTTTAAGCAATGTATTAAATGTCACAGAGAAGCTCAATTCTCAAAAGAATATGTTTAAGGAACAGAACCTGAGAGATAAAGAAGAAGAAAAATAGATGAGACAGAAGATTGCTATTGTTTTTAAAAAGCAGTTTAATACTATATTAAAAGAATATAGTTGTCATTACATGTGGCCTCTGACTCTCTCCAGAAACTTGCTTAGTCCTTCAAGATACACATCCAGATGTCCCAAAGTCTACCCGTTAAAACTCCTGTGACAACTCCCTTCCTTATGGAAAAACAAGAACACATAAAGTCCATGGCAAGGATCTACAGGGAGTAGACCAGAAGGGAAAGGGTCAATGGACAATGCAGTGGACATTATTCTAGTGAATATCTAGTGAATTCTAGTGTATTATCTTTTTCCAATGTAGGACAGAAATATAGGCAAGACATGCAGAAATTTCTGTCATGGAGCTATACAAGAATAGGGTTGACCAAAATTTGATGTCATCCTCACAGATCAAAACAGATGAAAATATTCTTCTGCATTCAGCACAAAACTCCACAAATACTTTCCACTGTATATGTAGTCACATTCGCTTGTGGGATGTTTGGTTGTTTTTTTTGTTTTTTTTTTGGTGGAGTGGGATTTAAGGTACATAATATGAACAAAAAGCATAAAAGTATTCCCAAATTCTCTTTCCAGGGAGTTTTTCATCTATCCCCATTGATAAGTGTCAGTTTGGGAATAAACTATTCTCCCAAGATTGTTGCTCTAGCATTTTATGTTTAGGAGCTAGAACTCATCTGATCTGTCCTAAGCTAGTTTAACTTCCAGTCTAAGCTTAACCTTTAGACTTATTTCTATAATCAGTGGGAAGTTAGCAACCCTAACCAGTTAGTGGGAAGCAAGCTATTCAGCTTGGAATGACTTCGCACTTGGGGAATTTGGCCCTTTTTATTGACTACAGAAAGACCTAGATGAGAAGTCATTTAAAAAGTACGTCTCTAGTCTAAGTTAAAGTTACCTGAGCTGAAGCCCTCCTCATTAACTGAATCCTGATGATTAACCCTTAAAGTAACATTCAGATTTGTAACAGTGTGCTTATGCAATAAATATAGACAATTATTTTCACAGCCAGGCAGCCAGAGCAGTAAAATCATCAGAAAATAATTCATCAGCTTCCATTTAAAAATACAACAGTATGTTGTATACAAAAGAACCCAAAACAAAACCCAAGCTTCCTTCCAGATAACGAGCAGTTGTCATCAGGGAAAAATGGACTTTATTCTCATTTCCAAGGGATGAAATCTGGATCTGCTGGGGTTTTTGTTTTCATTGATCTTTTTAAAAAGACTCAGGAAACATTTGTTCTCATGACACAATCTCCTCCATTAAACCAGCATGCGCATGGCTCAGTCCCAGAGTATGAAGCATGCGCAGATCACATCATCCTCCATGACAGTGCCTAGGACAGTGGTTCCCACCCACATTCATGTACTGCTGCTTGTCTTTCAGACTCCTCCTTCTGCTGTGAGATACCCTTCCTCCCCTTTGGTATAGTGGTCCCATTTCATTTGGTTTCCTTAAATTCAATAAAATGGGATTCCCAACTTCCAACACAGTTCCAGGAACTGAGGAGATTCAAATACATCCCAAACATGCTGATAAATATGCAGGGAAGTTTCTCTGACTAGCTTGGATATGCTGCTATTGCTTGTCTTGCATGCTACTGCATCCTTTCCCTTGTAGTGGAATAAAAACTTTTCCAAAACCTACATCTTAGAAATGAGGACTCAGAATGAGAATTCCTTATCTCAGTGGTAGACACAGATCACCATAAAGGGAGGAAGGTGGAAGCAGTGTAGACAGTTTGGCTTGAAAGTTTCCTACCTAAAGAAAATTTCAGGTCTCAGATTATTGTTCCACAAGAGCAGTGGGAATTATTTCGGATCATCTGAGAGATTAATTTGGTGGATGGATATAAAAAAGATGGCTGGCTTCTGCAGCACATGTTTTACCCTTGCTCTGAATAAAGAGTGGGAACCAGTGAACTAGAAAAACTTCTCCAGAAACAGTCATGCAAAGAAACAATGCAGTTCCATCCCATCATGCAAGCCAGATACTCTCCTCCTTTGCCTAGTATTGGAGTTTCATAAACAAATGGTACATGTATGAGGAGAAAAATAATGAATTAATGCTACCAGTGAATCAAACAGTCCTCTGCCATGTATTTACCACTTTCACCTAACAAGAAGTATTAATAATCAGAAATCTTCCATATTTTTCACAGGTTAGCTAATCATTAGATTTAGTTAATCTCAAGTAATTGAAAGCAAAAGGCAGTCATGCTTACTCCAACATTTTTGTACCTTATCAGCTGAACTTATATGGGTGAACCTAGCTTTGGAAAATCAAACATTCTGAATGAGATTTACAGAAGTATTCTGCTTTGAACTCTTCCTAATAGAAATTAGCACAAAACAAATGTGAGGGCAGACAGAATCCTGCAGTGAACATGTTCAACTCATCTCATCTCAGGGAGTCCGTGAGTTTTCTTAAGATAAAACAAAGAACATTCTGCACTTCTGGGATACTTCTGAACTTTGGCCAATCAGCTTTTCTTTTATTAACATTCATTTCTGCAGAGAGGATCTCACAATAATTTTCAATTTCAAAATAGTTGACTACAACTTCTTGAGAACTACAGTCTTCACTTTGTACCCTGAACCTTGAGGTCTAAATTTGCAAGTGTCTAATGTCTGAGGAGGAAATATCCCTTCTAAGTCAACGAATTCCCACATTCTTTCGTGGTGTATGTCCTCATTGGTATTTAAGGGTTGGTGTTACTCTAAATCCAAATTATCTGCCTGGAAACATGAAAACAAGTCCTAAGTTGAGCTAAGTTGAGTTTCAAATGCACACTAAAGGCCTTTGTGTAGCCCCTTTTCTCATCCATATTTTCTAAAGTGATTGAAAATGGGAAAAATTAAACAATGTCACATAAATCTATGAGAAGGATTAGCCAAATCCAATTCTTTGTCAAAACACGATGATTATTTTTTCACCAATGCATGCAGCCATTCTAGGTAGAAACTGTAGGCATGTTGACCCACTTTTTGCTTTGAAGTGAACATAT
>VYZS01064370.1:12392-22489 GCA_013400695.1 Neodrepanis coruscans
TTTCAGAAGTACCATAAAACTGAGGGAACAATAAGATGTCAAGTTTTATATTGCAGATGCTAATTTATCAAGCTAATTACCAACAAAATGCAACTAAATTGCTGATAATCTTGAGACTGATTAATTCAGCAACAGAGATATTGATGAGTATTTAAAGGTTAGGAATAGGAGGGTTATGATGCAAGATCTCCTTCCTTCTTCAGTGCTTACCACAGAAGAATTATCTCAGCACCGCATGGCATACACAACATTTTGACAGATACGTGTGCTGTATGCCAAACAAATTTCTGGAGAAAGGAAAGGCCAGTTTGTGCTTTTCTCTGCCTGGTGTGACCATGCTGAAAATTGCTAAAACAGAAAGAAAGATTTTGCATTGCACTGTATATTCAAGTTCTCCTGCCACCCCAGCTCTTGAAATCTTCATTTCCTCTTCTCTATTACCTGCCTTGATGCAACTTTCCTGCCTTTTTCCCTCTCTCCCCTAGAAAAAAACCAAATTACTCCACAGATGCAAACACAGTAAGATAGCCTCACTCATCGTCTTTTCCAGCTGCAAGGGGACTATAGGTGATGCCTGAATTCATCAGTCCTTTGGTCAGAGATAGTTTTTCCTCTCTGAGCAGTCCTCTCCTCTGGGTGGTGAGACTGCTGAGTCAGTGCTGAATGAGGTCGTGATGCCCATTTCTCAGAACTGGATACCTGGCTGAAACATCTTGAAATGGCATTTCTTGGGCCCTTCTCCTGCCAGCAGCACATTGCGTCCCTTTGGTGCCAAATGTACTCCAATAAAAGAGGTTAAAAAGCCTGTTCATTAATTGACTCCAGCACTGAGTGAGTCTCTTTTATAACCTGTGTTATCAGCAGAAGTACAAGCATGGTGTGGCAAGAAATGTGATTACGGACGAGATTTCCTGGGAGAGGAATTAGCTGGCTGTGGTGGCGATCTCCGTTGTAATGAACACACTGCCATCTTTATGAATGCAGCTATAGATGTACTCCCACAGCCCCAAAAAGCACCCAGCTCCTCTGCCTTGCTGAGCAGTACCAGCCCAGCTCTCAAAGGGTTAATCTGCAGTTTACTATTGAATAACATAAAATGAGCTGTAAATAATGTAATGATATGTATTGTTAAGCTACATATACTGTACCAGGTGCAAGTACTCCCACTCCTCACTTAGATATAATCTGGGGCAGTCAACAAACACAGATGTATTTTAACAAAAAAGAAAGAGAGAGGGAAAAAAGATAAAGAAAGTATGAACAAGAAAAAAATTAAAACATATGTAAGATAATTTAACTGAGATAACGATCCAGGTAAAGTCTGTCTTATTTTTCAGATCCACTTTAACTGTGGCATGTAAAAAATACAATGGCATTTTGACTTGTTTTTGGAACATGCATGAGCCAAACACGTGTGGAAACACCTTGACAGGCCTTTTGTGTAACTACAAGAAAACTGATAATCCTAAATCAATTACATGGGGGAAAATATGAATCTTTGAATACTAGTAATTATAATGGTTATTTTTCACTTTTGTAGCACCTGCAAATGATGCACTGTATATATAACAATGATTCAAAAAGCTTTAATTAACTGTTTATTTTTTTCTTCTTGTTTGCTGGCTATAACCAATCCACATTAATTGACAATCTATATGTGTCTGTGTGTGTGTATATAGATGTATATTTTCTCTTCCCCCACCCACCCCACCCAAATATTTTCTATTACTTGCGACTGCTTGGATACCACACATTACTGTATTTGCTCTTCTAAATTGGTTCTTAAAGCCTCATCAGAGACTGTTTTCTGAACTTACAGTAACACTCAAGGGATGAAAAAAATGTGGTAGAATGTGCTGGGCTGATCCTACCTAGTGGGGACAACTGCGGACCCCTCTATATTGTGATGACACGGCCCTTGACTAATAGCCAGACAGAATTTCTAACTGCTCCTACTGAATGTGAAAGAGCTGATTTTGGAAGACCTCCAACCACAGCTTTCCACTGCTGATAGATTACTCTGGGCTATTCATGGAGCAAGATTAGCTTGACCACCATGAAGAAAACTCTTTGTTCCGTGTCATTACCTAGGACGGGTTGAACTGTGTTAATGCAAATCTGCATTGGTGAGCTAAATTCATAAGAAATTGGATCAGTGGTTATTCTGAAATTATGCTATTATGGTTGAAGGGAGTAGGGGCAGTGGATTTGCTGGGGTTCTAGGTATGTAATGTGAAGCACAGCAAAGCTCAGTTATGGGAGCATGGGGACAGCTTGCAGTAGGCACTGTTAGGATTTTTAATGTGGGTGCGAGCACACAGTTGCCATAAAAGCAAACACAGTGGAGCTTTCTATTGAAATGAAAATATAACTGTGCCCAGGCAGTGGCCAAAGGCTCCCGAGCCTTGGGTAGGCACCAGGCACTGCGGCAGCTCCAAAGGCACTGGGAGCAAACCGACCAGTGCCTGTGAGGAGGCACAACAGCGCCACACAACGCGAGCGCAAGATGGCTGCTGTAACCATCTGCAGGACATCAAAGTCTGCTGCCTGATGGCAAGTGGGCTGCCAAAGCTTCTAAAGGCTTTGGCGCCTGCATGTAAATCGGATGCAAACTGTCCATCTGCTGCATGGCACAAGTGACAGCTGATTCTTTTTGCAGTCCGTAAGATGAACTAGACCTAAGCCAATCCGTCCCTATTCCTAATCACACAAGGTTTGTCCTACCAGTTTCATTAGCCAGACACACGAGATACAGTATGTGGTTTTTCATTTTGCTTGATACGTGACACTATAAAAAACAATGCCGGGGATGGGCTGTGAAACCAAAGGGGACACACTGCTGCTACTGCAGAGAAAGCATATTGGCAATGTTCAAAGCATATTGGGGCATAACAGTAGTCTAAAAACCCCAATATGGATTAGGACAGCTGACCAGATGTCTTGACTGACATTTTTTAACACGATTCAAGGGTGTCCCTACAGTACATAAATGCAAACTATACATCTGTGTACTTTTTTTTTTTCCACTGGAAATACCATACATGGATGCTTTGATTGTAGCTGACAGCTCCAGTGTGAGGAAAGAGCCATACAATGCTGCAGCTCTGGCCTTCTCCTCCAAAAAGCTTGCTGGAAAAAGTTTGACTTGGATTCCAAAGCAAATAGGCAAGGGAAAGAAGTTGTCTTCAGGAGAAAGTTACCTACCTCCTTTCCTTATCAGATGGGTAGTGGGAACTCACTGGGATGCTGTGTTGAAAGTGGGTGATGAGATGTGATATACTGTTATAATAAGGGAATGTTGTTCTTTTCTAGACTGATCTCAAATTTAGAAAGTTGTATTATTATCAAAATGCGATTACTCAGCTGTGCAATTGTTTGTGGGATCAGTAATAGTTGGGGAGGGGAGAGAACTGCAGGTATATTGAGAAGCAAGGAACAAAGAAGGTGAAAGAACAAAGAAGTTTCTGATTTCTCACTTCGCAGTTTTTAGACCAGAAGTCAAATATGAAATGTAGACCCCCTTCCCTCACCAGCTTCCTAATCAAATTAATCATGAGAGGTGGCAATGGTCAGTTTGAGACAGTGCACTGAATCTGGACTCCTTGCCCAGTGTGTTACTGTGAGCTCAGTCAGCATTGCTCCCTCAGTTTACAATAAATGCTTCATGTGCGTACTTGAACTCTTCCGTAAACATGGGGCACTTTTCCTCTCCCAGCTCTTGTACATTGCTGGTACAGGATTAGGAGCTGTGTATGCAGGAAGCCAGCTTTCCCACCTGCCTGTCCAGAAGCAGCTTGAGGCATGGCAAACACCATTCTCGGCAGCTAGAGTTTATTCCAAAGTACTGTATTTTGCCCCTGCCCCAGCCTCAAAGTACTGGGAAAACTGAAATATTGTCTTCTTCAAACAGGGAACTTATAATAAGCTAATCACAGACTCTGCATATTCTAATCACAGACTTCTGTGTCTTCACTGGACTTCAGCATGAAATTTAGTCTCCTTCACTGATGCTCCTTGTTAGTGTGTCAGAGGGGGCTGAATTATAGTGTTTGCAAGGATATAACCAAATAGATTATCTGGTTTCAGCATGTGCTCTCTGGGTTCCTGGTAAGTGTTAAGTGGTGTCTGAATTTCTGTTTCCTTCATAAACTTTTCCTTTTCCCAGCAACCAGCTCCAAACTGCATAGAGAAACAAAAGATGTCCTTAAAAAGCAAAAGGTCCTCTAGTATCGTGAGGCTGCAGATGAAGTTCTGCCCAGCATCTGTAAACATATTTTTGTGGTGCTCTCTGCTTGGCTCTATGCTTTATGGGTGCACAATTCTTCCTTAATGCTTTTGCTAACATAAAGCTTGTGGCTGCTGATGATAAAGCTTACTGGCACTTAAGTATGTCTTTTATGTACCTCTTCAGATTTGTAGCATACCCTTAAAGAAAGCTTTGTCCTGTGACATGAATTACCATGAATTGCCCATACAGATATTGTATATTTACCCCAAATTTAGGTCTGGTATCTTAGATGATCATTTGAGTCTGGGGAGAAAGAGTTTCTTTGAGGAACTGTTGAATGGTAAAAATGGTGCTCCAGTGGGTCCTCGGACTGGAGGACTGGGGTTGAGATGACCCCAACTCCTCCTTGGTGCTGAAGTGGTGGCATCAGAGAATCTCATAGTGGGCAGAAGACCCCCAGAGGCCCTGCCACTCTCCTCTCTGCAGATATTCTTTGTGTGGCCCTGGAAGGCTCTCCAATGAACTGTACATCAGCACTGCTTGTGGCCAGCATCTTCCTAGGGTGAACAACCCCACAGCAGAAGGGCTGCAGCTATACCCAGCTGTGCACAGCTTTCTGCTGCCCAAGATGGCTTCACTGCCCCATGGAAAGTATTTTCCTGCTGTGCAGGTGAATGTTTGGATGTGTGTGCCAGAGCAAATAGTCTGTGCCTGCTCCATTTTGTTCAGTAATCAACTGATGGCTACTATGTCAGTCACCTACATTAGGAGGATGGAAAGAATGAAAAATGAGGTATATGGGGTTTAGAGGAGGCAGCACAAGCCTATGAAAAGATAGCTGTCTATGTTCCTGTAAATGGCAATCAAGAGAAAACTATTCTTGAACATAGATAATTGCTTTAGGTCTGTGTGGTGATAAGCACCTATGTCCCTAAAAATTAAACACTCACTAGCACTGGCATGCTACCGATAATGTGCTAACATGACTTTTAGGCTTATATTGTTAACTATAAAACTGGTTGTTGTGGGTTAGGAAATAAAACTGTTCCCCCCCCGCCAATCCTGCCTGGCACAGGCGCGCAGGGACTGCGCTGGGAACGGGGCCGCCACGGGGCTGTGCCGGGGCCAGGGCCGCACCGTGCCCACGGGGGTGTGTGGGGGCCGCTCCGGTGCTGGGGCTGCCCCATGGCCACATGGAGCCACGGAACCGGCCCAGGACCGGGGCCACGGGCGCTTCCATTTCCGGGTATGCACTTCCGGCTTGTGGGTCGGTGTAACTTCCGGGCCGCGGGTGCGGGGGGCCGCCCGGGGGGGCTACGGCACCGGGCCCAGGGCCGCGCTGCACCTGCGTGGCCGCACGNAACATGGGCCCTGGGAAACTTAATTTGTCTGTTTTGTTTGCACTTTATTTGTCGGGTTTTGTGTGTGCACGAAATAAACTGTGATATTTGTGTGTTTTCTTCATTTTGGGGTGTGTCTGTGGCTTCTCTCAGAATCTCTTGTCCAAAATCGCTAAATTTGTGGTAAAACCACGACACTGGTGATACAAACTAAAATGTGCTAATAGCATACATTGAACTGTGGAGGTATACTACTACTCATTTGTCTTTCCTGAAATATCCTTCCCCTTTGCCGACTGATGGAAAATCACAGATGAAAATGTGATGGAACTGATGGGAATTTTCCTTCTTTTTGGTCCCGTGGATGTACTGTGACTTTCAGAGAGCACTCGGATTGCAGGGATTTTACTGCTGAAATAGTAGGTCCTACTGTAAATCTGCAATCGACAGACACATATATAAATTGCTATCATGCTGTTGCATCAGTAGATCAGCTTACAGTCCCTTTTAAATTCTCTTTGTCTTGCTATTTTTATTCTATTCAGGAACTGAGCATCAAGATGGATATTTAAAATAAAGCTTTCGATTTACTGATCTACAAATATACTACTGACCTCCACATATAGGTTACTAAATCCCACTGTTTTGCCTTCCTGATTTTTTTAATTATTATTATTTCCATGAAAAAGCCTATTCCTGCAAACTGTATGGGGATTTTGAGCCAAAAAAAAATCTCTGACTCAGGGACGTGCCTGTCACAAATAGTCATCAGAATACACACTCGTTCACACTAGACTTCCAGCTCAGCAGCTCTACAAAAGTAGAACACATCACAACATCTACTTCAAAGCAATTCTGAGTCTATGAAAAATTTCCCATATCCCTGTAAATAAGAAGTAACAGTAAATTCAGAAATATAAATAACCTGTTTGCTAAGGATGTTCCATTTGGTCCCCGTACCAGAAATCTTGCTTAGAGCATGAAAAAGGGAAAAACAGTTATATCTACCAATGAATAATGTAAAATAAGGGTACAGATATTGAATAAGCAGGTGGTACCTCTACATTGTGACCCAAGTGCCAGGGAGCCTTTGTGGTAACAAGGGGAGACAGAGGTAAATTCTGGTGGTTGACTGTAGTTCTCATTGCAGACTTGCCTTGAACCCATGCCAACCATACTTCAGCAGAGGGGTGTTTTTCTTAGCATTCTTAGCAATTTTCTCCATTTTATTACAGTGAAGCTTAATGCAGAAATGGGTAAAAAGGGTCTTAACAATGTAAAGGCAGCTTTTTCACTTTCCTTTGATCTCGGTTCAAATCTAGTGTTTCATTCTTTTTGTCAACAAATGAAAGAACTCAGTCATGGGTGGTTTATGCTCTGCCATGACAGAGAAGGTACTTTCTGCTTTTCACAGTCCAGTAGCTATGAGTGATGCAATAAATACAGAGGAGTAAGGCCAAGTACTTATGGGTATTACATATATTTATTAAAACCTGAATATCATGCAGTATATTAAACAAAATCATCTAGTTGTCCCTTTATCCATCCATCCATCCATCCATCCATCCATCCATCCATCCAGTCTCAAGGTTACCTATGGTAGTACATGGTCTTTAAGTTCTGAAGAGTGTCTTCCTGTTATCTAAACAAAGGGCCAAATCCTGTTGTCTTCACTCAGTTTCATGTAGAGGACCTCTCTCTCTATGGCACCACTGCAAGCTGATAGAGATGCAGTGCAGTCTGCATGCTGGTGCCAAGCTAGAACACATTATTGCTCAGACTGTGGAAAGGCTGATTTGGATCCGTTCTTTGCATTGCGGCAGTCCTGATCCTTGCCTGGCATGAGCTTCCCATCTCATACCAGCTCCTTTTAGGCTAGTTTTTGTGCAGTGTTAACATAACACAAGGCTTTGTGGTTTTTTTGGTCTGTGTGTTTGTTTGGGGTTTTTTGGAGTGGGTGTGGGGGTGTGTGTGTGTTGTGTGTATATGTGTGTGTGTTTGTTTGTTAGGGTTTTTTGTTTGTTTGTTTAGGTTTTTTTGTTGTTTTGGTTTTATTTTTTTCCTTGTGGAAACAAAGTGGCTCCTAACAAGATCAGGAAAAACATTTGGGACATTGCTCATTGACATTTTACATTAGGAAAAAGAAGATTGTGGCATACTCAAAGTAAATCACACAGCAAAGGGAATATCCTCATTTTAGACTGTGGAGCAGAGAGCCTGTGTGCTGCAATTGCTAAGGTAATGGTTGCTTGCTGCTCAACTGTTTCCTTGAAATGTAGCCACTCTACCTTCTTATTTTTGGGCACTTTTGCATGCATAATGATATCCATCCACTTAAAGGCAAATGTCCCCTTAGTTTTAATGGGCTTCTGTTCATGGAATACTGGCAGATACTATCTTTACTCTGATTTTTTTCTTTCTTTTTATCATTTGGAGATAACCATTGATTTGTCATGACTTTACTGTAGACACAGGATACATGTGCCCTTCAAGCAGTTGTTCAGCATCCTTCAGAACAGGGTTGCTCTGTGTACATTGTGGAAAGATATAACTTTCTATGGTGTAAGTGTTTTTACAATGAATTTATCACATAAATAAAGAATGGAAGAGACCTTGCTGGTCTGTTAATTTACCTCTCTGTAATATTAGATTATTCTCTGGACTGCATTTTCTAGATCCATGGACAGCCCAATTTTAAATATTGCAAATGATGGGGTTTGCTTGACTTCCTATAGTTGAATTCATAGCCTGTATGTCCTCAGTCACCTTTCAGATATTTACATGTCCCCTTCTTTCTTGCTTATATTTTCATTTGAGCTGACATGGTGCATACATGCATTTAATTTTTAATTTTCATTTATAATCTATTGTCTCTGTGCCTAAGAACATTTACAGGCCTTTCCAAATCTCTCTCCTTTTTGCCACTATCCTTTCCTATTAGTTCCTTTTCTCAAATCAGATTCTTTGTATTTCTAAAATACTCTTTTTTTCTATTCTACTGGCAAACTCAGCTCAATGAGGTACTGACTAATGTTGTCTCTAAAATGCAAGGCTGAGAAGGCATATCTGTAATTTTAAAAGGACTGAATTCTTTCCAGGTGTCCATTTTAAATACATAACAATGTATGTGGGGGAAAAATGCATTATGGAGAAAGCACAGTTCTGAGAAACAAAGTTTGAAGTAATTGTTGACCAGATTTAGTAACTTTCTTTGTTTTTTTTCTAAATTAAAACATGAGACATTTCTTTTCACTCACTGTGAATATTTTCACTCTCTCTAGCTCCCAATTAAATCTCATATGTGAATTTACCACCTTTTTCAGAGCATTAATAAACTTTACTGGATTAGATTCCAAACATGCTTTTAGAGTATATGATAGTTGTAATACTTTATGTTATGGTGCATCTTCAAAGCTGGATTTAATGAGTCACAGAGCCTACCTGTAAAATTGTGTCTGGAATGAGTTGAAAGGGGAATCATATTTTTTTAAAACAAAAATATTTTTTTGCAGAAGCTCTCAGCAAGAAAAAAAAAAAGGCAATATTTCTTAAATCTAACTATCTCCCAGCTTTGCTTTTTTGCATTAATTTTTTATTTAAAAGTTTTTCATTCCACTTGGCTTGCGAACCTTGTAATAAAGTGCTTCTAGGATCAAAGGAAGATATTTTTATAGAATTACCTCATTTTCTTTTATTAAAATAGAGAACAGATTTAAGTTATACACATATCTGGTCAAAATGATAGAAGCCAAGCCATATTTTTCATATTTTTTCTAAGGTGCAAAGGATGGTCTAAGTTTTGGGTGACAGTCATTTAGGGGGGCACAGGACCTCATCTGGAACAAAAAACTGCCGTTCTTCTGTGCAGTGTCAGAAACTCTCCATGGCATTTTCAGAAATCCCACCTCTTAGGCAATAGCAGTATTTTCATGCGATGTAATTCCAAAATAAAGGCCTTGTCTTTCATTTTGTTCATTGCAGTGGAGTTTAGGGTGCTTAGGAAATGAAGGCCAGGGCCCTAGGTAATAGTCTATTCAGGTCAGGAAGGCTAATTAGTATGCAGACATTAGCTATGTTTCCAGTGTTGTGTTAGAAGACTTGGTTTATTTGGTCAATGGCAAGCACAGTCTGATGGAAAAGATTCAGCCTTTGGAATAGCAATATTTACCTCCATGTACTCCTGTTAGACTGTGTGAGAACTGTGTCCTGTGTACATTTTAGGATAATGCAGGTTTTTTTTAGAAGAGCTATAACTGAAAGCGAAATAATCCATATTAGGTACTGGCCTAAACAAAGATTAAGAGAGAGATGTGAAATTTATTCCATTATTCCTTTACAGATTTCCCATTGGACTTTGACTGAGGCTTGTAACCCTTACAAGTCATGCTCTTATGTAAAAGGTAAGTAGCAGTAACCACAATTGCAGATATGTGTGTGTTTAATGAAATTAATTCACTGAGCAAGAACCATAGCAATGTATATCTTAGGGACTTCCTCTCTGTTACTCCTTTTGGAAACAAAAAAAAAAA
>VYZS01064371.1:2946-14908 GCA_013400695.1 Neodrepanis coruscans
TGTGTGTGTGTGTGTCTGTCAGAGGGAATCCAAGCTGGTCATAATTGGGCAATTACCCCCATTTATTCCCCCATATATCTACCCTTTAATAAATTGCTGCCTTCCCTATCCGTCTCTTGTCCATTGATAAAACCTAATATCGTCCAAAACCAGGACAGTGATACACGGGGCAGAAAAGTGTTGATAGAAAACATAACACTTACATCTATGTTTTTGCCACCTTAAAACAAGATATTAATGAGAATAAAACACTTTGTGAACGTCCATCCGTTTGAAGCCCCTAGAAAATCCTTCAAAAATCTGAAGTCTTTGATTTTGAACCATGATGCACGTCTTGCATATTGGGCTGTTCCTGAAGCTCCTTCCAAAAGTTGTCTTAATAGAGTCTTGTATTCACTACAAAAAAAACATCCAGAAATATGCTCTCTACTTGGACACCCTTCAGACTGAAAATTGTCAGTAGTGTGAAGATTGTCTGGGGTTCCTGATTCAGATTTCTCAGAAGAAACCTGAGAAGAAGGGTAGATGAAAGTCCTTTCCTACTTTAAAGCAATTTCTGCTGGCTACTCTTTGCAGTGCACATCCCCCTCTCTGATATGTACACATACTTCTAAGAGGTTTTTCTTTTCTAATAATTTCATTTCTTCTATAAAAAAAATCCACGTCACCTTTTTTGTGTTCCTTCTCTTCAATTTGACTAGAAATCTCAGTTTCAGGGTTCATAACTGCTGTTATTGATCCATTCTTGTTACTTTGTCCTAAATGACATCAAACCTCTTTAGCCCATACACATAAGCATGTTTGTGTTGTCAATGAGTGTTGTTGAATGACCAAACTATTCTTCTTGTTCTTCAAAATGGAAGAGTCTGCTGGGCCAATGTCAGCATGTCTTAGGACGAGCATGCACACCTAGTGAGATTACCCTCGTTCATCTTTTAAAAGGAAAACATTTTCAAAAATTAGCTTATTCTTTAGCTCAGACTGCATTGGTGACAGCGTAGGAAGGACCTTACTGACATAACTGTTAAAAGGAGAAACAAATGAGACACCCACTGCCACAGAGACAGAACTCATCAGAGCACACAGCCCTGCCCTAAATGCTCACCCATTCAGCAGTGGGGTTCCCTTGTGGAGTAAGCTGGTGACTGACACAGTACAAACCATGCCTCTTCTGGCAGCCATATCACTGCAGCTGTGCTAGTCCTCACAACTCCAGAATAGGAGGCACTCATGTTAAAATCCCTTCTTGCATTAAGATCTCTGTGCAGTTAATACAGTGACAAGAGCGACCTACACCGTGGTGATGATCACAAATGTGTCACAGCAGTATTTGGGGTGGAAAACTCCCTCTTCAGGTTAGAACATCATCTTCAAAACATTCTTTTCAATGAAAAGTGTTAAGGAAATGTTATTTCTACGTCCCCTGCAGATCAGAGAGCCCTCAGGTACAGCATCTGTCATTTCTGGTAACGCTGTTTTCAAAGAAATCATATGGATATCTTGAGAAATTTTGCCCGTGTAAAGAGCGGCTGTTGAATAAACTTTCAACTGGCATCAGGTGGACTAACTATTTAATAATAACAAAATACTCAGGAAGTGCAAACGCTCATACATGCAAGAATGAATGTTGAGTGACTTGGATAATTCTCTTTTCAACCATTTCTATGCACAAACTGTGTAACACCTGGTTACAAACACTTGCTTTTCTTCCCCATAAAAAGGGTAGCACCAAAGACAGCACAGCTAGAAGTTCTGACTCCTATTTGGTTTTAGTGTCTGGAGTGAAAGCTCTGAGGTATGCTCTGTTGTCAGAAAAATGCAACAGGCAGAGATCACACTTAGTTTTTGTGTCCTTAGTAGATTATGTTCTTGGATAATTATAGCCTGGATAGAGCTAGAAAGTGTGTGCACGTTTGGCTTGTTTTTGTAAAAAGTCAGGCAATTCAAAGTTCCTTCTCTGAAGAAGGAGATCCTTGGTATTCAGCTGGGTGAACTCTCATTTCCCAGAAGCTCCCTCCCCTACTGCAGAAGGTGTAATACTGCAGGTGCTCCCTGGTGGGTGACCAACCCTGTGGAAAGAACTTTGGCTGCCTGAGGTGCAGAAGCCAAGCAGAACCACAGCAAATCTAATTCCTTTCTCACTCCTTTCTCACCCACCTCTGAAAGGTAACAATAAGCCACAGCAGTGGAAAGATAGTCCAGATATGCTTGCAGTAGGATTTCACTCCAATATTATTCATAGCAATTCTTTACCCTAAGTTGGTTAGTTGATTTTTTGTTGTTGTTTGTTTTGGAGTTTGTTGTGGTGGTAGATGTTGTCAAGTTTCGCACTTTTTTTTGTATTAAAAAATATCTTCTACCAGAAGGAGCTGAATTGATTACACCATATAATAGGGTCAAAGATGCATTCCCATTCTTAAGTTAAGGAAGTAGTATAGGGTACTGCTTGATGGAGTACCTGTACCTCACATCCCTAAGACTGAAGTTTTGGCAAACTGATATTTTTAATGGTGTATGAGTTGACAGAGATCTAGAGAACTGACAAAAGGGCAAAAATGTTAAGACAGAAGTTACAGGTGTCAGGCAACCAAAATTGATACTTACTAGACATCCTTTCAATGTGTCACACTAAAACACTTAATCACACACCTATGTAAAGTACTTTGTTGGAATACAAAGATGCCATTACATGGGAAAAAATAATTTTAAAATAGAAACAAGAGGAAATAACATCAGTACATCCACCCTTAAAGTTCCCGTCTTCTAACTGTAGACTTTCACTAATTCAGCTTCTGCTTTTCACTTCCATTTTCTCTACCCCTTCTTTCAACTGCCTTCATTCTGATTTTCACCCATTTTTTGCCCATTTTCTAGCCATTTTAATTTTTTCTTTGTTAAAATTAAAAATATAGATGAACAAAAAAATTCTTATGGCCATTTACCCTGTTCCTGCTATACACACTCCTCAATTTCCCAATTTTATTATCACTTGATCTAGGCCTGTACCCTAATTTATCTTTGTTACTAAAAAGTAAGCATGAAGTGTATTGTTCCATCTTAAAAATACTATCTTTCATGGTAGTGTCAAACCTGAGTATCATAAAACCTGTGTTGCAAGGGGTGACAATGAAAGCTTGGACTGCAAAAGGAAAAAGGCTCAAAAAACTTGTTTTCTCTTGCCCCACTCCTTTCACGACCAACAGACAAACAGTGTCACTCAAACTATTCTGTACAGGGATGGAAACTCCGCTGCCAGATCAGCCTGTAATTACTTGGGTGACAAGATATTCCACATTCTCATCTCTTGCGCAAATAATGGGTGCAGAATTCTTTGGAATTCCCCGAACTTACATAATACGTGATCAGTTACAGGAGTTTCACACTGCATACACAGGCTGTTCTTTCAGCTGTAACAGCAGTGAGTGCGAGGGAAAAAAGGGTTGGACTCTGGAAGAATCAAAGAGATGTTCAAAAAAGGATACCAGTGCCAGTTTCTTTTTCCTTTAAGCCAAGATGCTGATGTGCCTTTTGACAAACTTCAGTGTTCCCTTTTGAAGATTTTGGTAGATTTAGGGACAAAGTTAATGTCTGAGCAACAAGTTTTAAACAATGTGTTCTCATTTTGATCTCCCTTTTCACTAGGAATTAGGTCCACCTATATACACATCTTCACAATGAAGCTGACTATAATCTGAATTTTCACTACATTGCTGACAACTTCCCATTTTTGATGAGCTGCTAACCTGGTAAACTATGAGCATATCCTGGTACTCAGCCTCCTTCCTTGTAAAATGAAAGGAAAAGTTTTTCCCATTTCACACTTCAAATCTTATCCAACTTATTTGATTTTTGCATCATAAAACAGAAGCTCTAAAATAACCTGCTCAAATTCTCCCCCAAAGGCACGTGATATCAAAGCTGCTCCTCATTTCAATTCCTGTTCTCTGTTGGTCTTTACTATGACACATATTCCTCACCTGGGTCTCAGTTGTGCCAGATAATATGTTGGGTGTCAAGGGAACTTAGCACTGTGATAATATCAGGGACTAAGTTTAGTTTGGACAACCCTTGTGATGGCTGAGAATTTTATGGTCTGGAGAGTGACACACCTACTTCTCAAAGTTGAAGGAATATCTATGTTAAGAGACCTTTCAGACTATGCAACAAGATTGTTTGCTATGTGAGGACTTCTTTTTCCTTTTTAGAAAAAAAAAAAAAAAGGGGCTTTAGTACTAGCTGAAAAGAAAGGGCCCTGTTTACTTGTTTAATAATTTGAAGGGATTCTTTGCCTGGCATCGCACCTTTAGTGCATTTAACTCAACACATTTCCCTGAAGGAGATGCTTAGTATTCCATGGTAGGGTGAAAAGTGTAAGTTTTCCATTGAAGTGGAAATAAAATAAAGAAGCTACAGCTTTAAAAATGCATATTTGTATCATTCTCATTTGTTCTCTTTCCTTCTTATGGATACCACAATAGGTATCATATCAAGCTGCAGTCCTACAAGATCATCTACAAGGATGAACTACTACCAGTGAGTCTGTTAACAGGCACATGTTACTGGCATAAATCAACTCAGACATATAATATAAATGAATAAAAGTCTGGTAATCAGTAATCATGCTTCCCATGATACTGCAACTAATTTTTTCTCTTCTTCCCTGAAGATATTATTTTGGGATAAGCATAATCTTACAAATGTAAGGAAAAAGTATATAACAGCCACTCTAGGTACCACTGCAAAGTGACTTAATATCATGCCTGTTAGATGCCTGTTAACAGGCATTTCTTTTAAAGGTTCTTGTAAATATGGGAAAATAGCAGTGTGGAGATAGTAATTCCAAGTCATTTTGTTGCACTTCAATTTCTTTACTAAGTGAATTAATCACAAAAGTAAGCACTGAGATGGTCCTAATCCGTAGGTACTCAGGAAGCAAAACACCTTTACTTTTTTTCATCTACTACTTTTGAACACCAGGTGTTGAACATCAGACGTGACACCAGAGCCTTTTTGCTTTGGCCTTTCTTCTGCTTTGCTTCTTTCCTTTGCTGACCTTATCCTGCCCACCGTTGCTGCTCCTCCAGCCCTTGTTTCTTCTTATCTATGGCAATGCTGCCAGTGACAAAGTGACCCAAGCCTTTCTCCTGTGAAAAGCAAAACTAACTGGCAGGCAAAATGGGTGAGTCACGTCGGACAGGGTATAAGGTGTGTTGCAAAATTCAGCCTACCTTTTTGCTCCTGGGGTTTTGCTTTTCAGTGAGTGTGATGACATCGTAATGGCTGGGAATCAAGGCGCCTTCGGGAAACCTGCTGCCTCCCAGGGCCCGAGAGGAGCAGGCAGCATGGGGCTGGGAGACAGATGGAAGGACACAGGAAGGACAGCAGCTCTGAGGACAGGCTCTGGGTTTGGTGCTCCCTTGAAACGTACGAAAGTGGCGCGGCATAATCTGGGCTCTTCCCAACAGCGGAGGTTTCAACGCCCCAGAGATTCTCTGAGGGAAGCTGTACCCCCCGCCCCCTAACTCTCCGCTACATTCAAAACTCCTGCCTGCGCTCTCGTTTTTCTATCATTTATTTCTCCTGCTCTCCTGTGACCTTTCAGCCTTTCACACCTGCCACAGCGACGAGATGCTGGGCTTCTCCGAGGGGCTGCACACCATGCCCGAAGCTCTTTGGCGGGCTCGTTGAGACAAACTCCGGGTTATCTTGTTCCACACTACACTACCAAAATGCAGCAGCAAGAACCAGCAGCTGCCACCCCGTCAGCTCCCGCCGGGTGTCCCGACACCCTCCCGGGGGTCACCCATGGCGTCGTCCTTCGTGCGGGGACCCGCCCGCCTCTTACCCGAGCGCCGTCAGCTCCTGGTCCAGCGGCGCGGCGGGACGCGGCTCCCGGGGCCGGTTCATCATTCCGGCCGCGGCTCCTTCGCTGCCTCCGCCCCGCCGCTGCACGACGCTTGTCTGCGGCCGCCTCCGCGGGACGCTGAGGAAGTGCGGGGCGGCACGTTTCCGGGCGGGTCCCGCCCCGTCCCATCCCTCCTGCCCTGAGGAGCCGACCCCCGGCCGAGGCTTTGAGTGTCTGCTCCGGCCCCAGTAGCCGTGCTTTCCCATCCTGCTAATACTTCATTTTATTCACAGAATAATTCAGATTTTCAATTCCTTTAATCTGTACGTGCCAGAAGTTAGTATTCCAAAGTGTTTCGCTGTACTAATGTAATGTTTGTTTTTCCTGCAATCAGTGAATGCTCCTCACCTCTTCTGTGTCCGACAAAGTACTGAACGAGGAAATCTGTGGAGGGGAAATCTGTATTTATTCTTTAAGTGCCAGATGTTCAGCCCTGTCCCTACCCAGCCTCCAGAGTCTCGGGGGGTTGTACCTTGCCCCTCCGAGCACAGCTCTCCACGATGTAGTACTGGGGCTGGATGCCTGGGAAGGGGGATGCTGCCTGTCCAGGGCCTCCATCAGCCTGACCGACTGATTTCTCCGGTGATTTGTCACCCCTCTCCATGCAGGCTTCGAAGAGCTCATGCTGTCTCTTAGAAACAGTAACAGAAACATCAGTTGCTGGAAAGATAATTCTGAAGAGACAATGAAGTTGTATCAAGAGGACTGAGCTCTGTGGATGAGAAATTTCTGTGCGTTTTCTGGCATCTGTCCTCTCCAATACTTAAACTGTTTCCTGCTATATTAGAGGTTATTTGTATTCCCTAATACTTCATGGGCAGTAATTATTATAGTTGCAGCAAATTTTTAATGAGCTTCTTTGACAGAAGGATAGGCTCTAGCGAAAAAAGAAAAGGAAATGACAGAATGATGTTTTCCAGTCATACTGAAGTTTTCACCAGGTATCCTGTACTGAAAATACATTGTTTCCAGATAAACTGGTATTTAAAGAGGACAGAACAGCTAATTATTTTCTCACAAGCAGTCATATGAACCACACACTCAGTGTGGAACTAAGAGTCATTTGGAATAAGCTTAGCCTGCAGCTCCTGCTGCTCTTGGGGGATCAGTTTTGCAAGAGCTTTTCTAGCTTCCAATACGCGAAAACCTTCAGAAAGATTTCCTATGTCACATCAGACTGTCTTGCTGTTTCAGATTCTGATTGTGGCTGCAAAGTGCTCTGCTCCTGTATTTGATTGTTCACCTTGACAACAAAGCATTGATTTGTAGATAAAGATTTTGCAAATAAGCTGGGGTGATTTTTTTTTTCCTTATTAGGAAACAATTTTTTTAATGGTTAAAAATAATTTTTCCTCTCTATGAGTTTGCCCCTTCCTCTATTGTTTATTGAACACTTGTGACCTGAGGTTTTTATTATTCTGACCCTGAAATCCACAACATTTAGTTAAATAGATGTTTTTGATGTCTCCACTGTTTGCTTGTATTTGCTGGATAGATTTATTTATTACTCTGTGCTTCTGTTCTGGAAGCAGCTGTGTTTGATTTCAGGAGTGATAAAGCCATTCCAGGTTATCTTGTCTGTGTTATTGATAGAGGCAGAAAAGCAGTTATCAAAATTTCTGAGTTCCAGAGGAAAAAGCAGAGAAAGAAAAATTAATTAAATTCGAAGCAATGAAGAGCCACAACTGAATTTTAGTAAATTCTAATTACATCACGAATTATCTTAAACGTTCAGCAATGCAGGCTCAAAGGTGCTTTCCAGCCCTTCTGTATATCATATTTTGTGCATCATTGTGGTGGGAGGGGGTCCCCATCAGGGAGCAGATGCTTCCTCTTACTCTGCATCCGAGGGTGCAACATTTCCTCTTCATGTGCAGAAAAACATAAAAAAAACCAAACCAGAAATCCTACTTTCGTGGAGCATAGATCAGCTTTCTCTTTAACGAAGTCTGCTTGATTTGGGGTTTTTAACATATGCCAGCCGCAGGACAAGAAAGGCTACAGATTGCCAGCTTGCATTTCACCAAAGCCAACATACTCCAGCGTCAGGGTTTTGGTCCCTTTCCCAAGCACGGGCATCCCCTCCGGAGGACTTGGTTCCGTGTGCGGTGTGAGCGCTGCGCCGAGCAGACCTGTAGAGAGCAGCCGCGCTCTAGAGCTTGCTGCTCGGCCCCGAGAGCTGCTGAGCACAAAGCGCCCCTCAAAGAAACAGCAGAATAAGGTGCTTTTTTGAAACCCAGCGGACGCTTTGGCTTTCTACTCAGCTCCTCACATCTGTTGTCAGTTATCCTAAACCAGTGTGATTTAATTAAAAAAAAACACGATCTCGTGAAGTCTTGTTTGAATAACTGCACCATCTTATGGGAAACAAACAAACAGACAGACACCAGACCTTAAGGTTTTGTCATGAAGATACAGATGGAAAATTATGGCCATCAAAATGGGGAGGACAAGGCCAGTAATGATCGATACATATGCAATTATTCCTTGTCTTATGTGTCACACTAGGTTATTCTGGAATGCCATATTTACTAGAAGATTTTAAAATGCAATAAGCGCTTTACATTGTAGCCACCAGGTCTGTCAGACCAGCAGGTGCCTACTTTTATGATAGTGCTTTTGGAGATTATGTGTTCTGTTTGGGCAGAAATTGTGGGATTGTTAGGCAAAGTTATATCAAATGTGTCCTGCAAAGTGGTCAGGTCCTAGGATCCTGATGGTTATTCCAGATTTTCAAGTCTTTATTCAGCAATTATAAACCCCAGTTAACTGACAGAATTTGGCAGGAAATAATTGAAAATTTAATTTCTTTCCTTTTACTGTTTCACCCTCTGATAACCAGAATAGATTATAGATAGCTGTGAACCATCCAAACAAAACATAAAGGGAGTGTCTTCATTCAAATGAAATCAAAAAGAATGGAAATGTCACAAAGCCATCATTAACATTGTTGGGATGAGGACCAGATTGGGACGAGCAGAGTGGACACCTGCAGAGCGTGGGTTTCCTGTAGAACACAGAGCTGTCAAGTAATTTATTGATTTTAAGGTAATTGCATCTGAAAATTATGCAGAGTCCAAGACATCTAATCTCTATTACACTCAGGTATGATCCCATGAAATACCATGAAGCCTGCTAAGCAATTACAGAAATCTTTCCACTGTGTTCACACACAAATTGAACACTAATATCATCTTCTGAAATTAACCTATCCTTCCCTTCTGAATGTGTCAAAGATTGTTTTGGAGTGTTTATTGAAGACAACTTTTTTGTTGGAGAACAATTCACATACTGGATATCAGCATAGTGATAAGTTTACTTCACGGATTTTGAGACACCTGTGACACATTTGTTTAATGACTTTATAATTTCCACAGTCAACAAATTTTCAAAACATGCCAGCTAGCTTCACGTTGTCTTAAATCTATTCAGATAGGAAACATAGAACAGAGGCGAGAAAGGGGATTTGAAATTACCCAGGTTCCTAGGGAAAAACGGCTTAAAGAAAAGTTGTGCAAAAGAAAAAGTTGCTCCTGCCCCATTTTCTCCTACAGTTTGGACTGAGAAGTGCTTCTATACCCGAAGATCACTTTGTGTTACAATGAAGGTTCATTCCCAGATGTGGATTAGGAACACATCTCCACCTAGACACAGCAAGAGATGCAACAGCCATGTCCTTCCAAGCCTTTTAGAGTTTCCTGCCAAGTAGAATGGGTCACACATGAATATGATTATATATATCATCCCAGAGATAGTTATTTAATAATTCAGCATTCGCCATACTCTTAAAGATGTGACTTTTGGGACCAAATATCGTTAGCATTTCTAACCAAATATACTTTCTCCTCTTGTTTGTCCTAGGAAATTCAGCTACCTCTCTAAAGCTAAGTAAAGGAGGATTTTTTTTTTCTGATTTGTGGAGTTAAACAAGGACATGGAAGTAAGTACAGAAAGTTCCCCTTGATGCTTGTTAAATTTTTTCCTAGTTCTTGCTTGCTGTGTGCACTACCAGGAGCTGGAGCATGTATATTTTGAGATGATAGTGGGAGATTAAATGTCTCTAGATAGAACAGCTGTGTTATTGCACGTGGCTTGGTTTTCACAGTTTCAATAATGTGGATAATGATGTGAAGGTTATCTGTTTCCAGTTTCAGTTCTACAAGGAAAACTTTCTAGGAACTCTGTCATTCCACTCTTTAATGTACATGTATGCTTGAAGCCTTCAATATGTTTTTTGAGTCTCCTCAGGCACAATCGAAGTCTCTTTTAAACTTTCCCCTTTAGAGCAATGTTGTTCACTCTGAATAGATGATGTGTATTGCAAATGCTTTTCTGTCCAGCCAAACCCCAGCATAATATCAAGAAATAAAACCAAACCTCTAGAAATTATCTTTAAATTCGAAAATGTGAGTTTCAGTGGCTGTTAGTGGCAGCACATGTGGAGGTGAGGAGAGTGCATCTTGTTGCCAAAGGCCAAGGTGAGAAGCATGGTTGGAGACAGACAGCTCTTTTTGTGGGCCAGGTGGTCCCTTGAGCCAAGTGACCTGCTGGCAGTTAAGCCTGTGTCCCAGAGGAATCAGACCTGGTTGGCATGTCTGTGCACTGTGACTATCCAGTAATTAAAGATGTAGAGAAGAGGAGCCTGTGGTGTAGTGATCTGGGTGGGGAGCTGCTTCAGGGTTGGAAACCTCAATGTCCTCACACCTGGAGTTCCTCCAGGGATTTCTGCTCCTCTCCTGCTTGCATATGAAACCAACCCATAACTCTGTCCTGCAGGAGAGCCCAGAGTCCCAGCTCCACTTCTGTTATGGCTCTCACTTCATCACATGTAGGACTACATAACCTGTCTGATAAGTTTAAGCTGGAGACTGCCAGAGCAGCACTGATCACAAACACTGGTGTCCAACAACATGTGACAAAATTGATGGAGATGCAGCACATGCTTTTAGGCTTAGGTAAAAGTGTCTTAAAATACAGAATGAAGGTGTTTAAACTAGAAAGGAGGTTGGGGAGGGGGAAGCTGTAGTAAAACTCTTTCTTGTGTGATCTTATTTTAGCTTATAAGCAAGCAGTTTGGTTTTTTATTCATTTTGGCTTTTTTGCAGTTTTAAAGTTTACATTCAATTAATATATGAAATTTATCCATGCACTGCCAAACTTGATAGCCCTGTCACTTTATGCAACTATACAGGCAAAAACTTTAAGAGTAATACCAAGAGCTGAGTAGAAAGGAGCTAAGAAGAAAAACTATTTTACCCAAATAAAATTATGTTATGTCAGTAGCTCTGAAAACATTTTGATGTTACATCATTTTGCATTTTATGGTGCTGCTGATGCATAAGCAGGATCCTGAGAATCTGGGTCAAAAAGGGCATGCATATTACTTTCTGAGCACAGTGATTGCAATTACAGTGCCTTTTCCCTGCTGGGAAGGCATGGGTTTACATGTTAACATTATGTGAGCATGATATATTATGCTCACATCTACATCAGAATAGAAACCTAGAAAGCATCTTCCTGAAATTACAGGTGGTGGGCATTTTCCAGTGCCTTGTCAAAAGCATGATTCACTGCCAGGTGTTAATTTAAAGATGTATATCCCCTACAGCAGGTCAACTTTTTTCTAAAATTAATAAGAACCCAAGCTTAGAAAGGGTGCAGGTGCTTTGTAATTACTATTTTGTGGACCCTAATTGGTGTCCAATGCACTGTGAATGCCCAGTGTGGATGGCTTCTTCTCTTACCAGCACATGGCATGAATGACCATTTGCAAGCCAGCTGCAGTTTCATCTTCCACTCCATGTTCAGGCATTCCAGTGACTTTAAAAACCAACACTCTGTCACATTAACACCCAAGATCAGTCTCCTGTCGGGGTCCAGGTTATAAATAGAGATCGTCTCCAGAAGCCTAGTCTTACCTGAGACATCCATCTGCCAGTGCTGCCAGGCATGATCCTTGCATGCCCATTACAGGGTGATTGCAATGTATCTCCTACAATGGGAGGAAAGGTTGTGCACATTATTGTGCATGGCTCTGTTGGTTTTGGTGAGTGGGTC
>VYZS01064373.1:0-59035 GCA_013400695.1 Neodrepanis coruscans
CAAAACCATTTTATGATTCTATGTCTCTTCCTTCTTTTTTCCCTTCCCTGCAGCACAATCCTGTACAACAGTTCTCTGCTAACCCCTGAGCATGGCTTGCTGCCGCAGCAGTCTCATCTTACCCATTTTGCTCCCCAACAGAAGAGACCTTAGAGGTTCAACAGTGCCTTTAAGGGCTCTTCACTGCGCTCTCACTCAGCTGAAGCTGGGAAATATTTGGGCTGCTGTGCCAAGCAGTAAAGACACCCAGGAGAAAGTAGCCTCACTCCTGGAGGCCAGGAGCTTCTCCTGTGTCTGGTGAGACCCAGCAGCTCCATTTCAGGTTTAGGACAAGGTCAGGGGAACCTCTGTCTGCTTTTAGTGTTGCCATGACATTTTCTGAGCACAACCCACAGGACCCACTTGTAGGGATGCTGGTTAGCAGTGACAGTGTCTGGTGATCCAGGTGTGTGTTGCACCAGCAGCCAGGGGTTTTTCAGGGTATCAGGTGGGTTCCTGCCTTCCTGAGCTGCTCCATGCCCCATTGGTAGCAGCACTGAGAGGCTGGCAGCACCAGAGACATGGTGATGCAGAGAGAAGGAGGTGTCTGAGTCAGACCAGCTCAGTGGTCAGCTAACAAAAACACCCTTCTCTGTCTCAAGTTATTTCTGTAAAATGGGAAATGCTGAATATTGTCAGCATTCAGAAGGACAAGTGACCTGTGTGAAGTCATAGATCAGCTGAAAAATTCAAGCAGTCACTTGCAAATGTGAAGTGTAATTAACACAAAAAGCTGAGTGCCATGTTCCTTTCAGAAGTTTTAGTGACTGCTCTGTCATCAACAGGTTTCTGAGGTGCTGAATTTTCCTGGGAAACAGAGGAATACACAGCTTTAAAATACAGACAACAAAAAACTCGCAAAATGTGTCCCAGTTCTTTTATTACAGTGAAAACCTATGTGGTGCTAGCCTACTGAGAGAATAAAAGCTACCAGTAACTTTTCATCAGAAAGGAGTTGATCCCAGGTAAAAACAGTCTAGAAATCATGGCTGTTGCAAAATACAAAGTCTGAGTTGGGACCTCTGTGTGTTGTTCCATTGGAGCAGATCCAAATATTGCAAAGTTCTTGATGGAAGTTTCTCCTTTAACAAGCTGGGGAGGTAAAGAGGAGAAGCAGATTAAGGGACATGTTTCCTACATAAATTACACAAGATTCTAGGAACTGTTTTGCCTACATGCAGGATATCCAAAAGGCAATTTTTTTTGCAATTGCTACAACCCCCATCTGTACATGTGGTTCTTAGCTGTGACTCAGATCATTAAAACCATATTACGGTGAATTATACACAGTACAAAACACACTGCGGCTGAGGCTATTGGTTATCTACATTAGATATGCTGAAAGGTCAATCCTAATTAAAAAAGTTAGAAGAGGATCAGAAAATTCTGTAAGTTTCATTCCACATTTCTAAAGCAAAGCCTTTTATTTCTCATGATGATAAGATAGAAGTGGGTTGGGTAGGTGCACCTCTACCATCGCATTAGCTGAGGGCTTGAGCTCACCCCTGAGCCCAAACTACCTGTGCAGCCACTTTGCCCACAAATCCCTGGCTCAGATTCCTGGGCAACACCCTCCTCTCTGTGCCAGAAGATGCTTTTTTAGTGTTTAACCACCTCCTCCTGCTCACAGCCTGAGTGAGGAATCTCTGTCTGGCACAGCACCCCACGCCTGGGCAGAGCACAGACCCTGCCAGGAGCCCTGGTGCCTCCACAGGGATGATGGGGGATGAGGTCTCATGCAGGACATTACCTTCCTCTGTGACACGGTGGTAGAAGCACCAGGGGACACCAGCAGGATGTGCTCTGAAGCAGCAGCCCCTCTTTGTGCACTCCCGGGCCTGGATGCCAGGGTAGCCACAGTTTATCCTGATGTAGGGATCGTTAGGACATACTTTCTTTACTGTGTAAAGCAAAAAAAAAAAAAAAAGAAGGGAGGAAGGAAGGAGAATATGTTACTTCGTGGCCCATCTATCTGGTGATATAGTTCACAAACAAAAGGCAGGACAGGTGAGGTCACTGAGCAGATGAGACAGCCACCATGACCAGTTTCAGAAGCAAATTCACCCAACCCCTGACCACAATTATTACACAAAACTAAATACCAAAGTGTTATGAATTACTGCTGTGCCCTAGGGACTAGAGGAGGTAAAATTGTGCCCTAAAAGTGCCTGGCAGTGGCCCACCTTTACCTTTCCTAGATCCAGTAATGGGTAAAAAGCCATGTCTCCTGTAATAGTAACACAGACACTGGCCACAGACCAGGATATATTTATGACCTGACCCAATGCTAACCCCAGAGCAGACTGGCTAATGCAGGGACAGGACAACCCAGCCTCCTCTACATGCCAGCTTGAGTTACAGAATGGAGATAGGTCATTTAGGGGGGATACTACAGCTCTTCCAGGCAATTAAAAGCAAAATCACAAGTAAAAAGGTTATACTACTCAGCTTGAATACTTCAGTTTTCCTCTCCTGAAGCGGTTCTGTTCAGAAAAGCAATTTTATGAAAATGACACTATCAGGTGCTGCCATTCATTTTTCAAGATTTAAAAGAAATGCAAGCAGTATTCAAAAGCAAAATTATTTTTTTTCCTCCAGCAATTCTGATCCCTGTTGACCAATCTTGATTTATATCAAGTTTTTCTGTTTGGTAATGTTGCCTTTGCACCCTCATTTCCTTTCATGTCACCTGTGCCACTGCTGGGACTGCCCTAAAGTTCTCCTAAGAAGGAGTTATGCAGTCCAGTCCAGAAAATCTTACACTCAGTTAATTAATGCAGCTAATTACACTCAGTTCCTTAATGCAGTTATGTAAAACATACACCCAGTCCTTGAAAGACTGGGAGAGCAGCTTTTATCCTCTCTGAGAAAATAATGGCAAAAAATGGAAGCAGGACTTCAGAAGCTTTAGAAGGAAAAAATTAATGGGGAAAAGGATTTCCCCTGAGATACTTTGGAAATGTCATGAGGCAAAGACAGGGAGCAAAAATTGGAGAGATAAAGAACAACCAAGTGGAATTATGATGGAAAATAGGCCAGAGAAGTAGCAATGATCAAAATATGTTGGAGAAAAAAAATTTAACAACTCAAAGTTACAGGATGCCTGTGGCCTTTTGTACAGGTGTCAAGCAAGTCCTCCTCAGTCACATGGCAAACCCATTTAAACAAGTAATGATGAACAAGACCACAAAGGGCAGTGAAATGTTTTTAAATAATCAGCACAGGTTGTTTGAAAACCAGAAGCCTGAAGGGAGAAGAAATGCATTGTGTGAAGAGGATGAGGCAGAAGTCTGATGGGCAAGCAAGGTTTGACTTCAGGTTTTATCACCAGTGGTCTTTTAACAGAGGTTTGTGCCCACTTTTCTCGCCTAATAAGTAAAGCAGAAGGGCTCCCTGGTTGTAGACGTTTCTGGATAATCAAACACGAGGTAAATCATTGTTTTAGAGAAATTACCTTTCTTTTGTTTAGGTTTATAGCACCAGGGAACGCTGGGGGTTGAAGCATTGAAGCAGCACCCAATTTTCTTGCACTGTGCTGCTGAGATTCCCGGGTAGCCACAGTTTGTCCTCTCTTTTGGGAGCAGTTTACACTGGCATTTTGCTGTTCAGGATAGAAGGAAGAAGTTATTGGGTGTCAGTTTCCACACTTAGTGGTGCAGTTATCAGATCCCCATTGGGAACAATGCTCTTTCCCTAGACTCTGTCCATCTGTGCAAGTGTACATTTTCTGTCCCCTGTCAAGACCAGAATCTGAGCAGTTTAAAAGCTCCATTTAAACTCTCACTGATGTTGGTAACGGCTGTACTGCACCCTTTGAGAGGCTGTGGCCTTACTTGCAGCCAAACCAGCCCAGCACAATGGGATTTGTGGACTTCAAATCAACCACATCAAATGGGAAAACCAAAGAACTTCAAATATTGTGCTAATAAAAGCTGTTGCTTTGCCAATCTTATGTAAAGACCAAAAAAGTTAAGGGTCCAATGGATATTCAAACAGGTGTAAAGATACAAAATCTTTACATTCTTGCCAGGTGACTATAAAAACATAGTACTCTGTGCAAATAGTTATGACTACATTTTTGACATTTTAAGTCTGCTGCACAGTCATCCACAACCAAGAAATTCTGGAGCTGTGTCTAGGTGTCATTTTGTTATTTGCTTTCCATTTCTGAAGTTGTCTAAATGACTTGTCTTTTAATGAGGAGGTACGTAGACTCCTTTGAAATTGTGCTTACGTGGCAAAGCAGCATAAAATAACTGTCAGAAGACTACTTAGACAAATCTGTCCCCTGTTCCATCTCTGGTCCTGCTCTAGCAACCTCCTGGGCATGTCTGTCCCTCTGCTTTTGCAGCAGGTTCCCAGTTATTCCACCAACACAAGAGTTCACCTGCAGTCTTTTACACTGTGCCATAGATTTCTCTGAAAAAAAATTAAGAAGTAGAATCTAGCTTTGGTAATAAATATCATCAGAAGAAGCCACTTGCTGTCTGATGTGTTAATAAGGACATTCTCTGGCTGCAGTTGCAGTTGGTAGGACCAGGCCCCCCATACATACCTGGAAGGCAACAGCAGGTGAATGTACTTACTTGGTGCATTTCCCTCTGCCAGGGTGCTGAGGGCTATGACGAGGGTGACAGAGAGCACACAGATCACCTTGAGGTCCATTGCTCTTGGAAACCAGGTAGAGAAGAGGTGCTGCCTTCCTTGGAAGCAGCTGGTTTTATACACTCCCTGTGTTTGCCCAGCGAGGTCTGATAACATTGTTCCATCTGATGCTTCACCCAGAGGTTTTTTTCTGTTTGATTAGGAAATGTTGCCATGCATATTTTGTTATCCCTGAGATAAATTTCTAGGCTCCCATGAGATGTTGATCACACATCTATTACGTACCTATAGATACCTATCTATTACGTGATCCCATAATCTATTGAATGGATGCTGTTGGGTGCCTCTGGGTGCCAGAAGCTCTGGCTTTGAGTGCCAGATGCACCTCTGGGTGCTCTGGATGCCAGCTGATTACATTGCTATTAGAGTTTTTCAGCCCTTTGGAAAGCTTAAATGGTTGTCACTACTGAAAAATGCATACACATATATATATTTCTGGAGCACCATGTTTGATATATTAATTTCCCAACTCTTTGTCTCCTGATCTCAAACGTGGCCTTCAAGGGAGTTTTTTAATAAAAGCAAGAGGGATTTTGGCCTCCAAGGGAAACGAATCATAGGGCTCATTTTCCTGATAGTTGACTTATTAAATACTTCATGGACTTTATTTATACCCATCCCTATTGGATGACACTTCTCACTGAACATCACAATTCATAAAGCAGACATTTTGTGTATCCTTCATTTCACAAGCTACCAAGCTGCAGACAGAAAAGGTATCACTTATGAGTTTGTATCACACTTTTTACCTTCATCACTTAGAGAAAACATCAGAGTTAAAACTTAAAATCCAGTTTTCTTTTGCGTGCAACGTTGACAGTGCTCCCAAAGGCCCACCATGATGCCTGGTCAAGAGAAGTGATTAGTAATTTTTCCATCAGCTTTCTTCTCATAGTGCAGGGAGTGAAGTTGGCAGAAATGTTTCCCATGCACGAGAGGAAAGCTGCCATCCCAAGGGGGAGAACATGCTGCTGTTGGACTTTCATGGAATTCTCGGAAGATTATTGACCCATCGTGTGAGTCAGGTGAAACTGCAGATAACATTTGTCCCTCCTGCTTCTTTCAGGACATTAATTAAGTCCTTATCTGCTGGCTGTCACCTCTTGGGCCCAATCCCAACTGCGCTCACAAAGGCAAATCTACCCCAGAGCTTTTTCTGCGGAAAGAGCCTTTGATTGGCATCTTAAAACAAACACACCAAAAGAAGTAAGCTGCTTGCTTTCTGCCAGGGGATTACTTTAAGATCTTTAATATGTTTATATAGCAAAGCCTTGAAAATTATCTGGGGTTTCCCTGTAAGTGTGTTTCCTCCTATGAGGCCGGCACCTACCTGAACCTTTTGGTAACTCAGCTTAGGGTGTCCAGGCTCTGCAAGTGCCCATGGCCAGAAGGGGTTTGGAGGACTCCTTCCTCCTCTCCCATCTCCATGTCTTCCCTCAACATTCCTCCTCTGGTCCCACAGGGCTCTTACCGTGGTATTCTCATTCTCTTCCCAGCATGTACATGGAGAAATCACTGCATCTGATATGGATCTTGCTGTCAAGAAGTAATAGGTTGCAACTCTTTATTCCCCTAATTCAGGAATTTTAAGGGATATGGATATTTTTTCTCACTCTTTTCACTTAAAACAAAGAACCAGTAAACAACAGCATAACTTAGATTTTCATCCTAAAGGGAGTGCTTTGTCCAAAAGTGAATTCCTTCTCAAAGTCGCTGTTAGATGAATGTTCACCTGAGAAATGTGTCATTGGGCCAACACCAGTGTGTGAGCCCCCAAAATAAATCCCAAGTTTTGAGTGCTCCCTGAAATAAATCACCAAAAAAGAGAAAAAAAAAATCAGGGGCAAAGGAGGGGGATGTCTTCAGTTTGGTCCTTCCAGCTTTGTGAAGGGCTTTCAGCCAGAAAAGAGTCTCAAGAGCAGGGATGGTCTCAAAAGACCCCTTAGGTGAAGCTCACTACATGCCACCCATTTGTAGAAAATGTGTTTTTATCAGCATGTTTCTAGAACCCACAGCAATAAGTGGCACACTCTCCTCCATTATCATTAGGCTGTTTGATTTGTTTCACAGTGGCCACTGTTGCCCAGCTCTGTTTCCCTTCATCCACCCCTTTTGGAGAAAAACAGGGTGTGGTGTGGGGAACAGGCAGCACAGGTGCTGCTCTCCCCCACAGGATGGCCTGTAGGACCACAATGTTTAAAAGTTGTATTTGTCAGGGTCTACTTCCCGTGGGGCACATAGGGCCACGTTGTTGGGCTGCCCATGAGCCATGTGCATGTGCGTATCACACATCCATGAGACACTGCAGCATTGAATGCAGAGAGGATATACTGCATGGTTTGATGGGCTGCAGCAAAAGCAGCCTGGGCAGGAGGTGATGGATGTGATTCTGCCCCTCTGCTCAGGTGAGACCCCACCTGAAGTGCTGCATCCAGCTCTGGGACCCTCAACATAACAGGGACATGGACTTGTCAGAGCAAGTCCAAAGGAGGCCACAAAGATGATCAGAGGGATGGAGCAGCTCTGAGTACCAGACTGGATAAGAGAGTTGAGGTTATTCCTCCTGCAGGAGAGGAGACTCCAGGAAGAGCTTAGAGGCCCTTCTAGTACCTAAAGGGGCTACAAGAGAGCTGGAGAGAGACTTTTTACAAGGTCTTGTAGTGACAGGACAAGGGGGAATGCCTTAAAATTGACAGAGAATAGGGTTAGATTAGACATCGGGAAGCAATTTTTTACTGTGACAGTGGTGAGACCCTGGAACATTGCCCAGAGAAGTTGTGGATGCCAGGAAGTGTTCAAGGCCGGGTTGGATGGGGCTCTGAGCAACCCGGTGTAGTGGAAGGTGTCCCTGCCATGGCAGGGGGTTGGAATTGGATGATCTCTAAGGTCTCTTCTAACCCAAACCATTCTGTTGTTGATCTGTACTTGGGAGCATTGAGTCTACCCTGTCATTCCCGGTCTAAATAAGGGAGAGGGCTGTTAAACTCCCACATATTTTAACTAAATGAGTTTTCACACAGAAGCCTTCAAACCAGATGATAGCTGTCTATCTACCAAATAATACTGTGAGTTTAAAAAATAAACAGAAAGAACCTACATCTTAATTCTGGGAATAGACATTTCAAAGTAACCCCTGAGATCCACATCTTTAATGAAGGTCCTTACCTGAGATATATCAATGCAGGTATAAATCAACTTTAACCTTGTGTGTACAGAATGTTTTGTAAAAGATTATGTCATTTCTACAAACCATAGACAGTGCTGGAAGAGGATTTGTGTCATATTTCTATGGCCAACATATTTGCACAAAGTAGAATGAAAAAAATAATTACCCAAGGTTAATCAAACAGTTCAGAGATGAGTCAGATCTGAAAGCCTTAATTTCAGCATCCAATGCATTGCAAAATGGTTTGGTTGCAACTGCAAAGCTCAGTGTCAATTTAGAAATACAGATCTGAGCCTGAAATTTTCCTTAATGCTTCTGAGATCTCCAAGCAGCTGAAGATATTGGCATTGCCAGCATTCACCCTTTTTTTGTGAGCACAAATCAACAACCAGAAAATTCTTATCCTTTCTGAGATGAGGTGGGGAACAGATTGTGGAGGCAAGGACATGCTGGCTGTAACCAGCAAAGCAGGGAAATATGCATTTTATTTCTTTTCTAGACCCCACCAATTTTGTAGTGATCAAGAGAGGGGATGAAACTCCTGAACTGGGCCTGAGAAATGCAGAGGATCTTATTTGAAACATGGCTATTGTAAGGTCTCTTTATGATAGTGGTTATGATGCATCCCAGTTTACCATGCCCCAGACAATAAGAAAGTCCAAATCCTGATTTATTACCTTCTAAAAAGGGAAACATAAACCAAGAAGACTTATTAAATGGAACTCAAAAGAAAAGTAAAATGGGCGAAAAGTTCGCAAACTGCAGGATGTTATTGAAAGACACAATATGAAAGATTAAGTAAATATTTACCATCGAACAAAAAATATGAAGAGAATGTCCCCAGGCACACATAAAGACCCAGAATAATTAAATGGGAGAGTAAAGGAAGCCACTAGAAGAAAAAAGACCCTTTTTTAAAAAAAGTCAAATAAGGAAAACAGAAAAAAACTCTGACTGCAGGAAAGTAAAATCATGAAGGGGTAAAAAAAAAAACTTCTTTTCAGATGGGAGACAAAGGTCAGCAATCACAAGGGAGAGGAGAGGATTTTTATTGTTCAATATATTCATAAATGATCAGGAAGCTTCGTGAATAATGAGGCGATGAATGTGATGATGATTCAGAATTATTTTTCCTATTTTTTCAGAAGTGCAGGTAGCTGAACAGTTGTAGAAATATCTTACAAGATTGACTGGATGATAAATGGCAAATGAAGTGCAGAGTAAAGTGCACGGAGGAAGAGTAACCTAATTATATAATCACCGAGATGGGCTGCAAATCATCTATTGTCATTTACACTGCTTTGCATCTCTGTGGATATGCCAACTGAATATTCATAGTGTCAAAAAGGCAAATTGAGTTTCAGCAGTTATTAGGAAAACATAATTCTGGTACAGCTGCAGTCCCCGCTGCTCCCATGGCCATGGTTGCTTTGTGAGGTTCTGGGTGCCTCAAATTAAAAATAAGATGGTGTAATTAGAAAGGATGCTGAGAAAAACACTCTGGCTCCTGGGAGAAAAGAGCTATGGAAAAAGATTTTGAAGAGCTGTAAGGATCTTAGAAATTAAGTTTTCTCCTGAATGGAAACAGGGCAACAAGCAGAGGGTGGGAGCGAGGGGATTGTTTTCACTGTGGGGAGAGGTTATGAGGAGGCTCCTGCAGAGAGTTATACTGGGACCTTTGCAGCTTAGAAAACTCATAAACCACCTGGAAAAGGAAGAAAAAGGGAAAAATTCCTTGCTGACCCAGTATTTATGTGGTAGTAAAAGTATGAGCCAGTTGGATTGCTCCAGTATGAGCTCAGATGGATTGTGCAGAACAGAATGACTGCAGAGTTAGATGGCAGGTGATGCTTCATGTCTTTAAATATGAACTGATGCACACCTGGGAAAGGAGCAATCCTACCTTTTCAAATAAAGTGACAGGCCCTGAGCTGATTATGATCACTCGGGTTCATGCGAGTGCAATGGAAGAGTGACAAGAGCATATGGAGGATAACAGACAGGTTCATGAAAACACCAGCTCAGTGCTTAGCAACCATGAGAAAAGCAAATGACAGATTAACAATTAGTAGGCAAGGGGTAAAGAATCACAGATTCACATAGTTTTGTCATCTTATAAACTAAGACTATGTCTACTTTTTCGTGCCGTGTCTCAGTTTCCAGCCTGTAAAAGGTCCCATGATGAGGATGGTGGTGTGGGACAGCATCCACACCAGGAATGCTCAGATATCTCCAGGCTGTGAGATCCATACAGATCTCAGGAGGAAGAGCTCCTCATTCATTGTAACATAAAAGTCTGAGTGGTAGGTTAGAAGCCTGTGAATTAAGACAGTTCTTCACTGAGCACCTGGGCAGATGCAGTTCAGTTCCCTTCTGTGGGTTGTCATAGGTGCTAAAATTTCTCACAGGTCTGAAAAGGAACTGGATCAACTCATTCAAAAGAACTTGTTTGGGGCTATTAAAACCCCAAACTACACATCTATCTCACGAAATGTCTAAGCTGCAAATCCTTGGAGGTTGGAAGGCTATTCTGTGAAAGTATCACTGCCTATGGCTGGCTGGACTTAAACAAATGTTACTCATCATTTCTCAGAATGAAACAATCAGAAAGCATTCAATAAAATGATGGGGCAGGGGTAAGAAATGGCAGTAATATGGTGTATGACTGTATTCTCTTTACTCCTCCTTGAAGTTTTCCTGTCAACCTTACGATTTATCATTGCATCTTTTGATTTTCATACTTTCTTAGGGACATCTTTTCAAACTCTCCTGAACTGATGAGTTTAATCACCTGGTGAAAATTTCAAGCTCAAAAAATTAAGACAATCTATTTTGGGTTTAATACTGAATCTGGTAAAAATGCCCTGAATTGAAGAATGGAAGTTGCAGGGTTCCTTGTGTGGATTTTCACAGATAATTCTGAAACACATCAAAACCCAAAGCAAATTCACAGTGATGGATTGGTTGCAATTGCCAGAATAAAGACCCAAATGCAACAACACTCGTGAAGTGGGGAGGATTTGTGGGTCAGTTCCCTTTTCTGGGAGAGGGAGTTTCTTCCCTCTGGGTCCACAATGACTGGCAAGAGGGAGGAATTGTGAAATAACATCACCTGCCAGCAAGGGGTATGAGCCAACACCTCTCACCAGCACCCAGGACAGGGGAAGGGACAGTCAGTCACTGAGATCACACAGCAGCTCCAAACACTGACATTCTGAGGGCAATGACATGGAACAGCTGACAAATATTGCTCACATTACACTATTTTAACACAATTCATTTCTTTAATGTGAGAACAAGTGGTAACAAATAAGAGCAGGCATGGCTCAGCAGACATTCACCCTGCAAGCTAGAGGGAAATATTCTCTTTGTTTTCTTGCAGCTTCTTAGAGCAGATTGTAAGCTCTGGGTTTCTTCTTGTATGTCAAGGACTGAATATTATTTGGGACACATGCAAAATGAAGAAGAAAATCCGTATTTCTAATTTGCTACTATGGGAACAGTGGGTGATCAAAACTTTGAAAATCAGGCAATGCAGGGCAAGGGCTGTAAGGTTATTTCTGGCACAAATTGCTAAAGAGATAGATACAAATGAGAAATGCCTGAAATAGGAGAAACAGGAAACCTAGGAAATAATAAGTGAACCTAAGTCATCATGTGGGAGGAAAAGGTCATTTCAGAGAAGTTTTTCCCTAGTGCTTTCAAAAGTGGGCAGCAAAAAGATACTGCCTAAAATGCTGTCTCCAGCTGATGGCGAGGACTGGAAAGGCTCAGAAGGATGTACAGTGTGGCAGGGTCTGTAAAAATACAGAAAGTGACCTGGGCTGGCTCTGCTGAGCTGCTGGCAAAAATTACCTACAGAGGTGGCAGAATGGAGTCAAGATAATAGGTGTTTTCAGCAAGTTTCAGTTATTGCTCTTTTCATTGATGACAGTGAGGGGAGGAAATACTGGCCAGAAATTGTTCCTTCTGCACCAATTAAATGTGGTTAAAAATAGAGGGAGAATTATTAAGCTCCAATGTCAGCAAGAGTATACAAGGATTAATTGGAGAGCTACTTCAGGGGAAATCTGTGTCTCTATATAGTTCAATTCTTCAAGGGATTTAACAAAATAATGATAGAAAAAAAGTAAAAAGAAAAAAATAGACATTTCAACAGAAGAAAGAAGCTAGCTATGGAATTCCTTTGAAAACTTCCTTTTACGAATTTTAGAGACTGAGCATATGAAGTGAACTGTAAAGTTCTGGCAAGATTTGAAAAAGGAAAAATAAATATTTCTCCACTTGAAAGTATAAAATCTTAACAAGTACATCCTACTTTATGGTGTTTTTTATAATAAGTTACGGCAGGTGAGAGCATTGCAGAAGCCAGAGAGGTCTTTAGCTCAGGCCTAGACAAATATGTTGGAGGTCTCCAGCTGGGATGAAGGATGCCATGGCACATGAAATGGCACCTGAGGCTGCCCTTGCTGTGTCCTGCTTACCTGATGTAACCCGACAAAAAATGATGCAACAACCCACTGGATTATAGCTGAGGTGCAAGAACTAAATTAAACATACCCAGCAGAATTAAAACATGGCTGTTAGAGTTGGATGGGATTTCTTCAAAATGAAGTCTTTTCAGGATGAATTGATTGAAATAGAAACTTGATGCCTGCAAGAACTTCATTGGCAAAACACCACTGTGACAGTTCTTCCCGACCTGGAGGTGTTTTGGGATGGGACAGAGAGCAAGGAAGAGGGGTTTGTGTCAGCTCAACAAAAAAGCCATTTGCAATGGTTTCTGGAAGGGAAAATCCATCTGGGCTTTAAGAAAAACCTAAAAATATTGCACTTGGTTCATGAATTCCATGTGTAAGGAATACCCAGCAGCTGGGAGTGCCCTGGAAGTGGACAGTTGCCCTCTTGCTGTGGCCAAGTGTTTCCAGGGCCCAAGGTAGCACAGCTTTGCCCTTCCACACTTGTTGAGGCGGTGGCACCAGCTCAGTCTTTTCCCTTTTCATATAAAACCCTATCTCAGATCTGCAAGACAAAGTGAGAAGCCAGAAAAACCCTTCGATAGTGAGAACATAAAGCAGTTAGATGCAAATAGAAAAGCAATCAAATTCTGATGATGAAAAATATTGTTCACATTTCCTATGTGTATCGCACAGACAATGCAGTAGCCCAAGAGGGCTCTCATGTTGGATCACTGGATTAAATCTCTCATTTGTAGCACAATGCAGAAAACTGTCAAACATATTTCTATTCACAGTAGCAAAACAGCAATTGATCGATGCACATAAATACAGGGAGGAAAATGTTAATATCACTGTAAATCAAGCAGCTTCCCTCTCTAATATATTTTGCTTTTCGGAAGTGAGACCTGAATTCTCAATGTCTCTCTGCTAATGGAAAAATTCTTAAAACCTAATTAAAAAGTCTCTATTCAATGGGCTGTGGAGAATTTATAGCAGTGAAACTGTCTGTTTCAGACAAATATGCTATTGATAGCCCTGTGGGAACTAATGATGAAGGGACTACAAATAAGAATAGAGGGGGGGAAAGGATCTAAGTAGCATGCTGGGCACTGCTTCAGGCAGCTGTGTGGTGCTGAGGAAGGGAGGGTGCTGGGGACATGCTGGTGTCAGCCCTAACAAATGCCACTCTGGTAGGAGTTTTGGTGGGAGAATCCAAGATGTCCTGTGGGCCTTTACCTTTTCTAAAGGGAGGGGCTGCTTCTGTAGTTTTGATTAACCAAAAGGACAGCAAAGCATCCCACCAGGAACAATTTCCCAGAAAAATCACAGATCCCTCTCAAAGGTTGTTGGTCAGTTCTGAGGTACACACAGCACCAGACCATCCTGAACACTTTTACCTTTGGTGACATTTGTTCACCCCAGCAGTCACCCAAATTGTTTCCTGACAGTCCATGCTGTAGTCTGGCTTGGCTTTAGATCCATAGAAGGCTTTTGGGGAGTTCAGGAGCTACTGCTTCCCTGGATATATCAGGAGATACAGATGGTGGGAATTACCCTCATTCTGGGCTGAAGAAGGTTGTTGCTGTAGGTGGTGTGGAAAATGCTGCTGAGATCAGCTGTGCACAGAACCCATCCTTCCTTGACTTTCCTCTGTTGGTACCCAGGACCTGTGTTTTCTGCATTAGAGCTCTCAGCTGCACCATGCTCACAGGAGAAGCCGCATTAACAACATCCAGACTTCACAAGAAGTGCTGGTGAGATCCAGGGACTTGTAACAGGCTCTGGGACTTCTAGAAGGGAAACAGCAACAACATCTGGGAAGCACCATTTATGCTGAGAGCAGGCTTCAGCACTGGTGATCTTAATGAAAACTTGATGGACTTCAGGCTGAGTTCATGGCATTTCTCGTTTCACCAGCCAGAGAGCAAACACTGCTTTTCTTCCGAAGTGAAACCAGTTTTTCCAAAGCAGGAATAGGCTCAAGCCACTACGGGTAAGTTCAGGCCAGGCAGGTAATGGAAAGCAGCCCAGCCCTCTTGCCAGCTCTGCTCCACTGAAAACACTTTGTTGGTGCCAAATGTCCCCCTCCCATGCCCTTAGAGACCCATGGTGTCACATCCTGAGCCAGTGATGGATGGAGCACAGGAGCACAGCACTTTGGTCCCAAGGGTCTCTCCCTGGAGATATTCCAGAATTGTCTGGACTCAACCCTGTGCAATGTGCTCTGAGATGACTCTGACTGAGTAGAGAGTTTGGACCAGTTGACCCACTGTGGTTCCTTCTAACCTGACCCATCCTGTGATTCTGTGAAGGGCTTTGCAGTGGCAGCACCCATTGCTGACAGGATGCCAGTGGGGTTTAATTCCTTATAAACTGAACGATGAGTTTCTTGTTTCTGGAACAACCTGTTCCTCTGTTCTGCAAACACTCTTTCTGGGTTTTAGTCTCAGGCTGGTTGGACTTTGATTGGAGAGTTCAAAACCTCTTTATTCAGCTCCTTGATAACAACGGGGAGATTTAGAAATGTGGAGAAGGTGAGGCCCCTGTAAGAAAGGGCCTGATTTTTGTACAAGCCAGGCACCCTTACCTGCCTGCCAAATATCCTCCTCATTAGGAAATAGGAACGGCCATTTTCACCTAATGCCCATTTAATTATTTGCATTAAGGAGGGCCACCTGTAAGGGGAGAAACTGAGAGGGGAACCATGTGAGTCAGAATGAAGCCTTCAAAGTTGAGAGCCCCAGCCAGGTGCCCTCACCTGAAGGTTTCAGGGTTGGGACTTTTCCCCTCATTCTCTCCTGTGGCTTGGACTGAAGGTAAATCCCTGTGTGAATCCCTTTAAAATACTTTTACTTAGTGAGAAAAGGTCATGCCAATAATTTAATATAAACTCTTCGTTGCCTCCTCTACAAGCCCTGATGTTTTTGTTGAGATCTACTCAGAATAACTGTTATTTAGCAAATGCTTTGTTTGCCATTCCTAGGAGTGCTTTTATACAAACTTTGATTAGATGGTTCCCTACCAGTCATGGGAGTGAACACACTGGTCAGGAATTTTCAGTCAGAGGTTTTCATCCCATGCTGTAACTAAACTTGGCCATTGTAAGTGCATGATGTAACAAAGTAATTGCTCCTATAAGGCCTAATATGGTGATTTTTTTTTTTTTTTTGGAAAGCATAACCTTGGCAATGAGGCCTTGCTCCCTTTGTGGAGAAGCCTGTCTGGCCATGGAGGGAGCTGGGATTGTGAGCTTTGCTGGCCCTAGATGGCCCCAGGATCAAGGCTTCAGCTCAGGATGAATATTTGGTTCCCATTCACGTTAAGTGGGTTAACCTACCACCAACAGGGCTTTCTGGTACTGGCCTGACCTCATTGACTTCACCTTTTAACAATAAGAAAGAAAATAAGTTTACTTGTATCCTTGAAGATACAAGATTGTATCCTCCAATTCCTGTGCCATGGACACAGCAAAATGAGTGAATGGGGTCAGGATGAGGACAAACAGCTTTATATGCTCCATCTATCAGCTTTATATTCCTCTGGGATAGAAAAAAATGTGAGTTATCTCTCTGTAGGACTGGTAAGGAGAAAATAAACCCTTAAATATTCTCTCTCTTCCTCTGTCTCTTCCTTTTCTTAGTGGGTTAAATGAGAGTGGCTCTGTGCACACAGACCTCCACAAACCAGATGTGCTTTAAATCCTGTGCTTCACTAATATTTGGGCCATTCCTGTCTTGAACTCTCTCAAGACACAGCTGGAAGGAGGACAAGATTTTGGAGAAGGAAGTCATTTTCTCTTAGTGTTCATTTACCTTTATAGACATTTTAAAGTAAAGAATGTACATAGTAAATACTTGCTTTAACAGCTTCAGGTTCCAGGTTGTACTACAGGTTACCTCTCTGACTACCTGATGGTTTCAGTGATGGTTTCAGATGGTTTGATGTGACTGTACATTGTCACCAGGGAAAGCAGCCCAGCACAAGACTTGTGCTAACGTGGATGGCTTGTTCCTCCTTGGGCTGGTGGCCTTTAATCTGATTCCAGGGAAATGCATAAGCAGCCTCAGTCTCAGATAGCCAGTCCCCTTTTCACCTGCCTTCCCAAACCAGGAGGGAGCAGGTTTGTCTTGAGTCTCTCCAATCCTGTTGGGGTGGTGCTCACTCCTGAAGAAACAAGGATGGACATGCTGGATCAGCTCCCTGTCCCAAGCTTTGGGTGCCAGCCTTTCACCCCTCGGTCTTGCCTAGCCCAATTTGCTCAGAGGACAGCAGTAGCAAGCCCTCTCCACAGGAGAGGAGAAAGATGAAAGCTGATTTTAGCAGGATTTTTGCCTCACTCTCTTCCATCCAAACCTGGAAGATGTTTTCTTTCTCCAGTCCTCTATAACAAGCATCCCAGACCTAAAAGTTAGCAAAACTGGTTTTGAAATATTCTTCCACAGGCTGTAGTGTGGGATTAATTATTCAGAATTGAAGTGATGGGAGCAAAACACCTCGGATCCTTGGAGGAGATGGGGAGAGATGGGATCACAGTGTTTACATCTGGCAGGTTTAACCCCAAGCCCAATATTTTTTCTCCACTAGCTCTGAAAACACAAGTGTCCAGGGATTTCAGCTTTACCTGAGCCACAGGAAGGGTTGAAGTTGCACTAGCCATGGCTTAACCCACCCTGCCTGCCTGGAGCCCTGGTCCTTGGGCCCTTCCTAAGCCAAAGGAGCTGCAGTTCTGGAGCCCATCGTGCCCTGCCAGCCCTCGGGGCTTCATGGGAAGGTCTGGTAATTGCAAACCCTGTGTTTTCCTCCAGCTTTTTATTTCTTTAGCAGTATTGAGACAGGAAATATGAAGGAACTAAGTACCGGAGATAGAGATCTTTATTTTTCCTTTGCCGATTGAGCACGTTTGAATCTAGGAGTGCTGATCATCCAAAGCACCATGCCCTGCTTTGTGAGTGGCCTTTGCACTCCCTCTTCTGACACATGCACCGGCTTTGCAGAGGGAGGAAGAGGAAGGACAGTGGTGATGGTTCCCTGCAGAAGGGCTGCCTGCTGCTTGTGTGCAGGTGCCAGCAATGTGCACCCTGCCTGCTCTGAGCCCCTCTCAGCCCTCCTGCAACCAGCCCAGCCCTCCCCATCCATCCTCACTCACTTAGAGGGGCTTCAGCTCTTCTCTGTGAGAGAAACTGCTTGCCCCTCTCCTGACAGGACCCTCCTCTGCCTCAGCTGCCTCGGTGGATCCTGAAGGGATGGTGTCTCTATGCAGCCACCCCTGCACCCTGCACCCCAGCCACCACAGCTGTGAGTTGTGCTGGGAAATGACCCTGCCGGTTCTTTCCTGGGGGTTTGGGCATACCAAAGTCCCTGAGGGTTTTGCCTAGGGGCTCAATTAGATTGTCTGCACCCAGGGTGCCAGCTGCAGTGCCCTGTGTTATCTGCAGCATTTGAGTGTTCTGCTCAGTACCACACAGAATCAGGGGAGTTTGCTCACCCAACACCCCAATCCATCCCTCAGTCTCTCTTCCCTGTCACGTTTTTTGTGCACAGGTGATCCAATACTTCTTGTTTAATATTCCCATTATCTTGACATGAAGACCTGAGGAGTCATCCTGTTTCACTCTTCTCTTCCTTCCTTCCTTCCAGCAGCAGTTGAGCACACCCGTGCCTGAGGCGCCAGGCTTGCTGCAGGAGAAAGGAATTGATTGTTTCTGGTTAATTTGTGTACTTAATGACCTCAAGATAAAGTTATTTTCCTTCGGCTCAAGCCAATTCGTGGATCACCATGAGTTCCTCCAAGACCTTGTTCTTGCACCAAGGTTGCACCACACCAGAGGCTGTTCCCTGCCAAGACCTGAAGGCTGAAAGTCGTATAATTGCAGAATGGTTTGGGTTGGAAAGGTCCTTAAAGATTATGCCAACTCTCCTGCAATGTCACAGGGTCCCAGTGTCAGCAGAGGGGAGGGGAAGGAGCAGCCTCTCCTTAGTTCCCCATTCACATCAGAGCAATACCTGCCCTTCCTGCCACTGGTGGGTAACCAGCCTTACATCTAAAATAGCTGTGAACTCAGGGTGTATTGCCTTCCACTAAAAATAAGCCAGACACAGGTCAATCCTCTAAGTAAAGGGCTACTTAGGGAAGTAGGTTATGGTCCTGGCCTGCTATCAGAAGCAGAATATGTTAATCTTCACAGTGTGATGGTTTCTTTCTGTCCCCATCAGTCCCTCTCTGTGCCCACAGCCATAACATTGCTGTGCAGACTGGTATGACCCTAAACATCAGCCTGAGGAGCCTCCAAGGAGGTGACATTGCACTGCTTTTCTTCCTTGTGGAAACAGGCTGCTGACAGTGGTGGCAAAATCTGGTTAGGTGTAAACACAGGGGATGACTTGGATGTAGTGTGGGAGTGGTGTCCAGGGACCAGAAGTTGAACCAGAAGCTCTGAGCCGTTGTGGTTTGTCAAACTCTGTCTGGACATTTACATTCTAATCGTGAATCCTTTAGTTCTATTTCATAGAGTACTGCCCATACAACACCTGAGAGACTTTCTGACCCTCTCTCCCCTTTGCCAAGAGAGATGAAGACAACTTGCATGAGGAACATTTCTGTGCTTTGTACAGCAAGGATTATGTGGGATGATGCCATAGAAAATAAATCTTACTTAAATATTAACACTAGTTTAACTCAACATTTGAGAAATCTCCCTTCTTTCTGAATATTGCCTTATTTTTTGAGTCCATTTAACTTGGAGAATGAAAATTGATTCTATCTTTTTTAACATACTCTGTCAGGAATGTTCTCAATGCCAGTATTATTCCTGATGCCACATACAAAGCAAAGTGAGAGGCACCAATACACAATATGAAAGCAGCTACACAGCTTCACTCCCTGACTCTCTGCTGATAGAATGAAGCTGCTCCCATTGAACTGCAGAATGGTTTAAATACAGAATTAAGTCAGCTTTTCACAAACCCAGGAAAGAAAGAAAGAAAAAAGCTGCAGTAATTTCTGATCTGATTCAGGAAAATGTAAATTTTTAACTACTCAATAAGCAGCCTGGGAAAGCAGATCTTTATGTGACTGTACTACCATGGAAGAACCACAAATCATTGGCACCCCAACCTCTATCCTCCCTCCTTCTCACAGGAATGATGCTGGAAGTGTCTTCATTTGCTGTGTCCATAATGATCCCACAATGAATTACATTTTACCTCTGCACATTCACTTTATGTTTAGTATTTCTTGATAATGAAGCAAGATCCTTATGAAAAAATTTCTGTAGTAGCACAGGCTATTTTCAGATACTTGATTTTACATGCAGTACAACATCTGGATGCTGATGGAGGAACACCTGAGCTTAGTCTCTGGGTTATTACTGATCCCCACAGACAGGGAGATGGTGAGGAGCCAGGATAATGCCTATCTGCAGGCTTTAGGTAGGATGTGTATCCAAAGGAAACAGTCACTTTTGAGGCTTTTATTTTATACCAGTTGTGTTTGTCCAAACACACTGATTTACATTTGCAGAGTTTTTCATCTGTTTTAATGTTTTTAGTCACTCTCGATTGACCTGTTGTTAGTACATAGTCAGGCAAGTGGCTGATCTTGGGTAAAGTCTGGCAGAAATTCTTGGTTCAGTGTCAGGTCTGTGTGGCAGGGAAGTTTAACCATCCAGCTGGGCATTCTTTCCAGCATGGCTCTCGTTTATCACTGAGTGTGTGTTCTGCCAGTTGCTAAATAAGTTATTTTCAGCATGGTGAATCACCAAATCAATGCTTTTATATGTGTGTACAGCAATATTTTTTATTTACTTCTCAAGTTATGTAGGGGATGGGGAGCCTTCAAACAGTGCTCAGTGTCAGGGGCAAAATGAACAGGGCATGCAAGTGCTGGGAAAAAAGGAAGAAATGGGGTTTCTTCTTTAGTGAGGCATAGAAGAACAGGGCCAAATGAGAGAAGATTTGTACAGGGGCTTGTTATTACTCCTCCTTTCTTCTAACAGTGTTTGGTAGGTATGTATTCCCAGATAAATGGCAGAGGAGCAGTAATGCAGCCCCTCCACTCCCAGATCTCATTGCCTTGCTGGGTGGCATCCACAGGTTTTCTGTAGCACTGGGAAAAACTGGGATTATGGGTCAGGTGAAGTTGCACTTCTCTCCTTCATGCTGCAAAAATATCAGCAGTCTGGAAGAAGTCACAATCCTGTACACGTCTGTGGTTTCTGTTGCTTCCCAGGAACTTCAACGGGGCCTAAGGAAAGGCCATTAAAAGACTTTATTATAGTTACTAATTATTGTAATTAATTGCCATCCACAAGGAGTGATAAAGGCTCAGTCAACATTGCAGAGCTGGTGACATCAGTGTGGTAAAAATTGACACTGCTGCCTGCCAAGTGTGGGGGTGGAGGGGTTACCCCAGGCAGGCACAAGCTGGGTGCAAGCAGCCCTTGGGAGCAGGCAGCTCTTTCAGGGAGCCTTCAAGAGCCCTTCCTGGGGAGAAGGCTGTGCTGTGGGCTGGGTTTTTCCTGAATCCCAGGTGGGCACTGAAGTGGGATGGCCCTGGGTCTCTCCCTGCTCTGTCACAGTCCTTGACCTTCAGTTGTGTGTGTGATTTATGTGATTCCAGCAAGTGACAAATCACCTCTGCACTGGTCTCACAGCATTTCAAAAGGTCTCATGACATCCCTGGTGTCTCACAGAGGGATGCTGGCAGAAGCCAGAGATCTCTAAGGAAGAGCAGCCACCACCTTCCTCTCCAGCTGATCCATGTCTCAGGCAGGGACCAAGAGCTTCAGGCCACGGAGGAGTCAGTAGTCAGCATTTGCTTGCTGCCCTACTGCAGAGGGAAGGGGATTAATTAATCAACTGGAGAAGCATTTCTGAGTCTCCAGTCCCAGTGACCAGAGGATGATCTGCAGAGCAGCTGCAAAAAAAAAAAAAATTGTGGAAATATCTTTATAAATGTGAACACGTACACATCCATACAGGTGGATGAACTGAAAAAGCAAAGTCACATAAATAAAGAAGCATCTCTGCTTGCAAATAAAAAATCGTTTGGCTGCATGGTGCAAGATGATCCCTGGCTTTGTTTAAAATGACTCTGTGTCACTTGGATTCAGAGAGGTGGGAACTGCTGACCCCATCACAGCACATACGTGGTACATCTGGCATTACACAGCAGGCAGAGATAAAGACCTTGCATCTGGCAATGTGCAAACTGGGATGCTCCCAGTGTGCTCTACCTGCTGCTGGCAGAGAGCAGGTCTGAGCCCCTCTGATTGAAGCATCCTTGTGGCAGGGGCACAGGTGCAGAGTGACAAGGAGCTTCACCCCAGGGGGATGAAGAGTTAAGGAGTAGAAGAAGGTGCTGTCTTTCAAAGAAAATGAAGGCCTGTGGGGTTTTGTCTGTTTCTTGCAAGCAGGCAGCACATCTGCCCTCCTCCTGCCTGGCTTCCCAGCCCCCTGATTGCTCTTCATCCTGGCTTTGGCTAGGATGGAGTTAGTTTTCTTCTTGGTAGCTGGTACAGCGCTGAATTTTGTACTTAGTATGAGAATAACGTTGATAACACATGAGTGCTTTGGTTGTTGCTAAGTAGTGTTCACCCTAAACCAAAGACTTTTTCTCTCCTGTGCTCTGCCAGTGAGGAGCTGCACAAGAAGTCATGAGGGAGCACAGCCAGGACAGGTGGCCAAAGGGATATTCCATGCCATGGAATGCCATGTTCAGTATTTAAACTGGGGGGAGTTGTCNCTGTTTCTTGCAAGTAGGCAGCACATCTGCCCTCCTCCTGCCTGGCTTCCCAGCCCCCTAATTGCTCTTCATCCTGGCTTTGGCTAGGATGGAGTTAGTTTTCCTCTTGGTAGCTGGTACAGCACTGAATTTTGTACTTAGTATGAGAATAATGTTGATAACATACGGGTGCTTTGGTTGTTGCTAAGTAGTGTTCACCCTAACCCAAAGACTTTTTCTCTCCTGTGCTCTGCCAGTGAGGAGCTGCACAAGAAGTCATGAGGGAGCACAGCCAGGACAGGTGGCCAAAGGGATATTCCATGCCATGGAATGCCATGTTCAGTATTTAAACTGGGGGGAGTTGTCCAAGAGAGGCCAATCACAGCTGTGGGACAGGATGGGCATCGGTCAGTGGGTGGTGAGTATTGTGCTTCACTTGTTTCTCTTGGGCTTTATTTCTCTCCCTCTCCCCTTTTCATTATTATTATTAATACCCTTGTTGTTGTTATTATTATTTTCAGTTATTAAACACCCTGAACCAAAGACCACAAGGTTCACCTTTTCTTTCTGATTCTCCTCCCCAATGTGGCAAGGAGAGGAATGCGTGGTACTGAGCTGCTTTCTGGAGTTAAACCTCAACACTCCTGAATATGTTGGACAGAATCTGAGAGAGAAATGGTAGGAGAACCCATTGAAACAGCCATATCAACTTCTGGCAAGTTTTGAGCAAATTTTGAACTAGGAGGAAGAAAGAGATCTGAGTGATTGCTCACACTGAAGGAGAAGCAAGGATGTTTCAGGCTTTGGCTTGGCATCACCTGCTGGGCTGATTTCTTGGTGCTTGTCCTGCCTCCTGCCCAGCCAAATACTATGGGCAGGGTACATGAGGGACAGCCAGGAAAGGAAGGGTGGGTATTTGGGGATACAGGTGGGTGGAGAAAGCAAAGGGCTTGTGAGGAAACAAAAAGGTCTTCAAGAGGCAGAGAGGATCTCGGGGCATCTCAGAGGAGGCACTATAAAAAGCAGGGATTACCGTGGCGTGGGTGGATGTGGGAATGCAGAGCCATAGAGGGGCAGGGACAGGCAGGGACACAGAACCTTTCAGTCTCTGGCTGCCATGGCCGTGCCTTACTCCTCCTGCAGGCAGGAGGGGTGAAGGAAACCTTAAATGGGTGCCCATCTCTCCCTTCCTTCTTGTAGCCACGGTGAGATGAAGTAATTTGTTTCTGGAGAAGTTTAATTTCCACTTCCCCAACAGCTTTAAGAGTTCCTTAAAATTAATCTGTCTAACGTGTATCTGTACATGGCTGTAAGTGTCTAGTACTGAGTACATATACAGAAATATTTTAATGTGATGGTCATAGTTTTGTCCCAAGGCTTCTAAGATGTGACACCATTCTAGTCCTAGTAAAAGTGTTAATATGATGGAAAGTTGCCAGATCCCGAAATAAACCTCTTTCTTTATGTCATTGGTGAGTGGCACAAAATAATTTGTCAGGAGAAGGTTCTTTTCCACTGTTACTTTCCAGTTACAAATTCAGTCTCAGATGGGAATAGCCAGGTCTTTGGAGACGTGGGTAATACACTGCTCAACAGATCTCTCTGGATCAAAAACAGCTCTGCAGTGACATCTTATTGCTACTCCACTGTACTCTTTTAGTATTTTAAAAATAACAACGATATCACTTTTAAATATATCACAGCATGAGAAAGCCTGAGGCTGTGATTTTCAGGGCATCCTGCAGTGTAAGGAGCCAGCAACATTAGCACACAGAAGCCACACAGCTTGGAGATCTGGGGCCAACACCCACCAGAAGAGACCTGGGGAGGTTTGTGGATGCTCTGAACACACTCCCTGAGAGTCCCCTCCTGTACTGGGGGAGCTGCATGTCCCCAGTGACCTCTCCTCAAATAGCCAGGAGAGTGACCAGGGCTCTAACTGTGTTTGCATTATCCACTTCTGGTGGGCTGAGGCATGAGCTGCTCAGTGTTTGTTTATTTTCAAGCAGAGCATGAAGGCAAAATTTTGCTATATGCTGCCCTCTGCTGTGGGCTTAATATTTTCATAGCATTTCAAATTTGTTTCTGATAGAGGTAATGCTGCTGAGACTAAGGATGCTTAAATAACTAACACATGGATTGTATAAAATGCATCTAAAATGGATCTAAAACTCCCTTACATTTGACCCTCTATGCAAAAAGTACTTCAAAATGTGGGAAACCCATAGGAAGGAATTATGGTTTACTGTTGATTTTATTTTTAAATGCAAATTATTTCCTCTGAGTTCTTCATGCTGTGATGCTTGAAGACATTCCTTTTCTTTTCTCTTCCTCACTGCCCTTCCTCTCCCACCTGAAACTCCGGGGGGACCATTTTATGGCTGGCAGCCTCAGAGCAGAGCCCTGACATGGGTGCCCAAGGCAAGGCCATGCTCCTGGCTCAGGTGCCAGCCCTGTGCCTGCATTTACCTTGAGTAGCATTAGGAGATAAGGGAAACATTGGGGTTTTTGCTCCCTCTTGCCCATTGCAGTTTACAACTGTATTGCTCAGACAGGCAGCCTCAGGAAAATGCATCAGTGATGGAGTCAGTTTTCTTTTAATCGGGAAAAAATGGTCTGGTCATATTTTGATATCCTAAAGGACTATATTTTTGCCTCTTCCCTGCAAAACCTTGATGCAAACTGTTCAAAAACGTACCCATCTAACTGGTGTCCATGCTGGGGCCATGACCTGCTGTCCTCTACTGGGGCTGGAGCTCCACCATCAAGAAAACGTGTGACAAAAGCAACAAAACAAACTCGGAACTCATGTAAAATACATGAAAAGAGAGATTAAAGGCAATGATCAAGTGTGCTCTTGGGGTTCAGATAAGAAACACTTCCTTGTACCTTCCCTAAAGTCAAACAGACCAAATAAGCTCTTTTCTTACTGTGCTTGATGTAATCTCTGGCTCCTGCTGCCCAGAAGTGTGATACTGCTTCTCACAGGGCTATTTGTTGAAGAAAACAAATTTGATCTGCAGATCTTCAAACAGTGCTACACTCACAGAGACACCTGGAGAGAGTTTACATTTCAGGGATCAAACCAGGCTTGTTACCAAAACCATCAGGATGCACAGCATAGCACTTAGAATGTAAGTTTTCAACCCACTTTGTCTGGATATTGCAGATTATCAAAACAAAACAAAACAAAAAAAGGATGAGCCTGATCTATTTTTAAGCTTAATATCCAGTTCTTAAATTTGCATTTATGGACTTACCTGCATCCTGGCCTACAAGCAGAGCTGTGTAGCATCCCCTCACCTCTGTGGAGGGATGTACCTGGTACAGGATGTTTTAGCATGTCAAAAGCATGTTAATATCATGTTACCTCCCGGAAAGCACTTTGGCTCCTTCAGACACAAGTCTTAGGCACCTGTTTTTATACTTATCTCTGTCGCTTTACAGAAACTGCCTTTCCATTTGTACATCTTGAGTGGAAAAAAACAAATTTCAGTTTGGCCAAAGGTGAGTTTATCCACGTGATTTGCTTCAGAGCATCCAGGAAAATATATTGAATAAAAGTCACATGTGGTTCATCTAAACCTACAAGCTTGGTCTCAGTTTTCAGTCTTAACTGTCATGACGGGAACAAATGATGAATGGCAAAGAATTTTTCTTCACACACTGGACCTATCTTGCAAAGCAGGACGTTGGCTTAACTTCCTGAGAGTCTGTTCCATGTCGTTGCAGGGCTGTGCCTACAAGCAGGTTGTATTTTTAAAGGATACTATGGCTGTAACATAATCTCATGTTACAGCAACTATTTCAACCAGTGATCTGAGCTCACAAGCCAGAAGCTGTTTCATCAGCCTCTTTAATAATGTGGCAATATACACTCCTCTAGTGTAAAGAGCTTAAATACTTCCAAGATATTTACCATGAAACTCCTAATCAGGATTAGTTAAACCAGAGGCCCACCTGTTTTGGCAGACCTGTGTACCTGCACATGCAATGTAGCAAATTGTTTTCACTGAATGAAGAGAAAAAATCCTGAGGAAAAGGAAAGGTTTGGTAACCTTCCATAAAAACTCTTAAGAAGTTGTTTTTGTCTTTACCAGTTCACTCCAGCTGTAATACTGGCTACCAGTAGAGACCAGTTCATCAGTCCCACCTTCCTCTGAATAAAACACAATACCCATCTCTGTACAAAACCTCTCCCACAGCAAATATCTTAAAACCCCATGTATCTTCACCTGGGTTAACATAAAGAAATATGGTGATTATATTTATTTTGAAACGTCTGGCATGTGTGTTATTGCATTAGGTGGGGGAGGAAAATCCAGCTTTGCAAAGTGACTTTTATATGGCAAAGGGGTTGGACCTAGATGATATTTAAGGTCCCTTCCAACCTGAACCATTCTGTAATTCTATGACTCTATATCCTGCCTATGTACCACTAAAACATCACAACAAGGGGCCTAACTGAAATCAGAAGGAAAATTCACAGACTTACTGGGCTGGGTCTACCCATAAATGACTTATTGACCTGGGGCTCCATGTAGTTCCTTGTTGGGAGGAGTTCAGTAACTTTCTACATTTTACATGGGATTTCTCTTTAATAAAAAAGCAGACCAAAATGGATACTTATCAGACAGTCTTTTTATGGAAATAGAGGAGTTCAAAGAGAATTTTCAGAAGTCCTTTCAGAAATTTGAAATAACAACTCCATGAGTTCCAAGAGCAGAGCCCTCATCTCCAGATGGCTGAAAAAACTTACACATGGTCCATGTTGGGCTGTGAAAATGTCATGATAATAAGCAGTGAACAGTAAAACTCTTCTGAAAAGGCTTCAACATACTTTGTTTTAGTTCTGTCATAGTTCTGTCAAGTTGAAATCAATTCCAGCTTCTGTGTCAGCTTTGCAATAATGTTTCCATGTTCTTTTTAAGATCACACTGGTCTGGGAAGTGCTATTTTCATTTCACCACAGTTTCTTTAGCCAGAGTGAAAGGCTTTGATGCAGTATCCTGTGATATCAGAGCTTGTATCCACAGAAAAATGTGCACATTGACAGTTCACGTGGGTTTGCTGTTCTCTCTCAATTTTGACCCAACATATTGCAGCAAGAATGGAGTTTCAATTCTGCTGGTGCTTTCTTGCAGCAGGGGTGATGAAGATAATGATTTAGAAGCATACAGGTTGCATCCAAAACCACATTTCGAGCAGGTCATCAGTACTTGATCAGATGATAAGGTCAATTTTGGCTGATACTGACAAGTTCTGACAATATTATCCATTATCCAGCCTACCTCATCCCTGGTGAGCAATTCTAAAATTGACAACTTCCACCTTGGGATGAGGGCAAGGCAAGTGCAAAACAATCAGGCATTTTCCAGCCTAAAAACATGGGACTGTTATATTAAAATGGAAATTAGGAAACCACAGCAACATTTCAGATGTTTTGTCCTTTGCCTGGCTGGCATTGGTCCCTCCACACACTGATGTCCCTAATAGGTACAATGAGAAAACTTCTGAGAAAAAAATGAGTCTTTTTGTGGTTTGGATCTTGGAAGGTAAGTACTAAAATAATACCTTGCAACTTAATCTGAAATTGCTCTAGCGTTTCACTTGTGGTGCCTGCAAAAATTTATCATGACAGCATCCTGGGTTATCACTTAGCTTTTTTTCTACAAATTTCTGTGAAATTTGTAGCTGCTGGTAAATCCACATGCTCATCATCCATCGTCCAACTGCTCTTCCATCCAAAACAGAACAAATGTGCAACAGTTTGCATCAAGATTAGTTACCAGTACCAAAAATGCATGGTAAAAAGTAGTCTGTGAAGGTCCAAAGCTCACAGCAGGTGGCCAGAAGAGTGGGATGAGTCCATCCATGGGGCTGGAGCATGATGTGGGTTTTCTGGAGCGCCGTGCACTGCCACTCTCCTCAGGTCTGCAGTTCTTCTCTCTGAGAAGAAAAAAGAGTTATGTATCTGTTGCAAATGCTTATGTTGCTGCCCACTGAACTCTGAAAGGGTTTTCCTGTTGTACAAAGGCCACCAAGGGAACCATGAGGCTGCTGGAGCCCATCCTGACAGCTAAATCATAGAATCATGGAATGCTTTGGGTTGGAAAAGACTTTAAAGATCTTATTCCAACCCACTGCCATGTGCAGGGAAGCCTTCCCTTAGACCATGTTGGTTACAGCCCCATCCAGCCTAGTCTTGGACACTTCCAGGGATGGGGCATCCACAGCTTCTCTGGGCAACCTGTGCCAGTGATTCACCACCCTCAGAGCAAAGAATGTCTTCCCACTAGCTTATCTAAACATACTCTATTTCAGTTTGAAGCCATTTCCCCCTATCCTGTTGCTACACATCTTTGTAACAAGTCCCTCTCCACCTTTCTTGTAGACTCCCTTCAGGTGCTGGAAGGAAGCACATCAGCAAAACACACCACCTTGACAAAAAAGAGATGTTTCCATTGTGGGCACTGCAAACTTAAGCAAGTGCCATCAGCTCCTCTAACCACTGTAGCTCACTTGTACTCAGCCCTACATGGCCTGAGGCAGGAACATAAGGCTCATAAAGAAATATGGTTATGGTGGTGGGTGGAGGAATATATAGGTGCTGCATGCATGAGACACTCACATAGGCTAAGTGGGCTTTGAAGGGGTTTATATTGCTTCCTCTCAGTTGTTCCACTGCTGATTTTTTTTTTTTGGCTGTGCTGAGAACCTTTCATGTCTATTTAGATTTAATAGTTGAAGCATAATATTCCTCAGACAGTAATGTGTGTAGGTCACTGGTACTCCCCTTAGTGCTATAAACATTTTTTGCTTCCTCCCTAGTGGGAGAGCTGTTCTAAATGGAGTCAGTAGCAATTCTGTTCACAAAGCTGAAGAAATACCTTTCTAAACGACCTCAATTAATTTTCACCACTTAGTGGAAAGCAGTTAAAAAACCCTTTTCTTTGCACTCGCAGGAGAGAACCTTTATCAAGATGTTTGTATCAACCTGGAAAGCTGACAGACTGAAGTGCTTTATTCAAGTTTCAAAACTGAAAGAGCAAGACCAGAAAACACCACTGCCTTCTCTTTGATCATGGCTTGTATTAGATGATCGGCCCTAGCAGGTGAGCTGTTATAAGGCTAATTTCCAGAAGGAGAGCTTTTAAGGGCATGCTGCTGGCCAAATTCCTCACCTTGCAATTTTGCATCTCTTAGAACAAAACGGATCACTTTCCTAAGCCTTTGCTAGAAGAGTTAATTTTGTTTGAAGAAAATACAGAAACTTTTGGAGAGACCAAATGAACCTCAACCCTTGGTGAGCAATAGCAGGTAAGAGCAGACCAGAATCATCACAGAAACATGGAATGGTTTGTGTTGGAAGCAACTTTAAAGATCATCCAGTTCCTGACACCTTCCACTAGACCAGGTTGCTCAGAGCTCCATCCAGCCTGTCCTCGAACACCTCCAGGAATGGGACATCCACAATTTCTCTGGGCAACCTGTTCCAGTGCCTCACCAGCCTCACAGGGAAGAATTTTTCCCAATATCTAATCTAACCCTATTCTCTACCAGTTTGAAACCATTTCCCCTTGTCCTGTCATTCCAAGCCCTTGTAAATAGTCTCTCTCCATCCTTCTTGCAGGCTTCCTTCAGGTACTGGAAGACCATAATTAGGTCATCCCAAAGCCTTCTCATTTCCAGACTGATTGGAGTTATGTCCAATACAGATCTGCAAGGAGCAAGACATTTCCATTTCCAAAGTCACACTAATTTTACTTTCTCGTGGTTTGTTTCAGAGTCCATTAAAAGTGTCTGTGTTTCTATGCTGCATCTGAAAATCCTTTCTAAGAGAATAAATTGAAGAACTGAAGGATCTGAAGGATGTCCCTCTGAAAAATTATAATGTATTAACATTTAGCTCAACAAAGATTTTTTCTCCCTTGATCACTTTATAATGGAGAGCTGTGCTTTCATTGGATATGAAATCTTCTTTTGAAATGTCTGGGTGTTTAAATGCAAAAGAATCACAATGATGTATTTATTGGGGGGAGAAAATCAAGTACTATTAGAAGCCTTAAAGATTTTGAAAAATTATTCTGTCTTTTTTAACTTTCTTGAGTGACAGATAGGCTTGTGAGAGCATAAATATGTGCAACAGAAATTGTGAAAACAGTGTGTGTCATACAGCACACAGACGTGGGCTGAACTGAAATTGCACACACAACCTTATTTTGGGCATTTCCTTGTCTGTGAATGTTTGATATTTACAGTTTGGTTTGAGGAGGATGTCTCACATATTTCACAAGTGAGATGGTGACATGGAGTGGTTTCATCACGTGCCTTTGTTACTGGTGCTGGAATAGCATCATTGCTATTCCTTCATCTATTCCAGCAAGCTGGGTCCTGGAATAGCATCTCTGGCAACACTGTCTGTGAGGACTAGGCTACAGCAGGGTGGGATACACCCTTTGTTTCTTAAGGCCCTACAACAAATCTCAAAAAATTACAATTGAGAGCCTCTGCATAAGTGTCTATCTGGGAGCTTCGTGCCCAGGCTCCTACCAGGGCAGGGGAGGATGGTTCACTTCACTTGAATGTGCACTATTTAATGCTGCTTGAGGTGTCTCAGTGCACTTTGCCTGATCTCCAGCAGTTGGTCAGGAAGGCCTCAGGTCTCCCACAGTTCCTGTATCAAGTCTACCTGAGCTGCTGCAGAGCATCTGAGCCATCTTCATGGGGATAGTGGATATAACACAGGGCTAGCTGCAAATCCCTGCCCTTCTGCAGGAACACCTGTGAGCCAGGCAGAACATCCTGGGGTCTCTAAAATGGCTCTGGACAATTCTGCTTAGGCAATGGAACACTGCCTGGGAGTCCCACCTGAAACACAATGACTCTCTCTGTTCAGCTGGCTGAACCCAGCATCTCTCTGGCAGCACTAGAGAGATGCTGAAAATAGCAGACCTGATCTCCACAATGGGGGCCACCCTTGGGCCATTTCCTTGTCTCATTTCCTTGTCTCTGCTCTCCTCTCTTTCCAACTATCGCTTTGTTCTGACCACAATTTCTTTGGCCCATTCAGCTTCTGCTCCCCAGGCTTTTCTGCAGCAGCCTCATGGCTTCAAGTAAAGTCATAGAATCAAAGAATCATAAAATGTTAAAGGTTGAAAGGGATGTTAAAAATCATCTCATTCCAGTCTTCTCTGACATGGGCAAGGACACCTTCTACTAGAACAGGTTACTTGAGGCCTTATCCAACCTGGCCTTGAGCACTGCCAGAGTTGGGGCATTCACAACCTCCTGGCAACCTGTTTCAGTGTCACACCACCCTCACAATAAAGAATTTCTTCCTAATATCTAACCTAAATTTCCCCTCTTTCAGTCTGAACCCACTCCTCCTTGTCCTGTCACTACAGTTCCTGATGAACAGTCCCTCTCCATCTTCCCTGGAGGCCCCTTTGGATCCTGTAAGGTGCTGTGAGATCTCCAACAACCTTTCTCTCCTCCAGGCTGGACAGAAAAAATTTAGTCATCCTGTCTTCGTAGGAGAGATGCTTCAGTCCTCTTACCAACTTCATGGCCTCCTCTGGACTTGCTCCTACAGTTCCATGTCCTTCTTATGTTGGGGGCACCAGAACTGCACACAGTAGGGTTATATATAATGTCTTTCCTTGGCCCCTATCTCCTGACTCAGCCCTTTAAAATTGCCCTGCTCTGCCTCCAGGCCCCCTCTCCAGTCACTCCCACCTGTATTGACATATTCTCCTCTCCTCTCTACCCCTGCAGGGTGCTCCCTAAAAACCCTTCACCCTGCTCTGCCTCAGGACCTGCCCAGACCCCCAAGCACACCCTAAAATCTAACATGTCCATATGACACAATTCAGCTGTGACAAACTTCAGGTAAACCTTGCATGGCACAGGAGGAGGAAAGTGACAACCAGAGTTGGAGAAACAGGGCAAAACCAGACCTCCATCTGTTCGTGTATCCAGTCCAGGAAGGAAGTGGTTCGGCTGTAGACGCCCGGCTTGTTCTTTTCTGCACAGCCCACTCCAAAGCTGGTGGTTCCCACCAACTTCCAGATACTCATATCCTCACATGCTAAAGGGCCCCCACTATCTCCCTGGAGGACAAAGAATTAAAACAAACATCAGTGGATCAGAAAATGATGAGGATGTATATTTGGGGAGGTAGGGGAATAGACATAGTCCAGTAATTCAAAGTCTCTTGGTTTTGTTCTGTTCTAGGCCTTGGGAAAAGCATATGTTACAGCAGAAGCTGGAGACTTTGAGACATATATTAGATCATAATGTTCTTTCCTTGGCTCGTGGCTATTGAGCTGTTGAGCCCAAAGCTGCAACAAGTTTCACACCCTGTCTCCTTCCCTGCCTGATCCCACATTCTTTTCTTTTCCAGCCCTTCCCAGACACTTTGCTGAGCAGGTATTACTTAATGGACCCACATCTGAGTACTGAAAACTCTCAGGTATTTTTGCTGGAGCAGTTTCCTGCCCTATGAGCATCAGAGCCAGCACAACAACAGGAAAAAAGGGAATTTGGAACAAGCCTCTCCCAGTGGCAAGCAGGGCTCCTTCTGTCACGTGTAGCCGTGTGCTGAGCACGCTGCCTTTGGGCAGCTCTCCCAGGCAGAGTGTTGTGCTGGTGCCAGGTACCTTTTTGGAGGGGTTGTGTGCAAACAGGGGCCTAAATGAAGATCTATGCACCTCCTGCCTTTGCTTTATTTTGTCCCATGCATGATTGAGACTGAGCAAATCTGGAAACACGTAGTTCATGGAATCACAGAATTGTTTGGATTTGGAAGGGTCATTAGAGATCATTTAGTTCCAACCCCCCTGCTATGAGCAGGGACACTTGCACTGGAAATTCCTTCTCAACCCTCCTCCATGACTAGATGGATGAGTCCATATTAGCGTGTGTGTGGATGAGACCTGGCACAAGGTTGGCACTGCTGTGACTCTGACAGTGATTTGGAATCATCACTGTATTGTGACAGATGCTCTGCTTCATCACTGCTATGAACTTCTCTCCCCCAGAGTCACTACTAGACATTTGAGTTACTCAAATACCTCTCCCTTTCTTCCTTCCACTGTCTCACTATTCTTTTCAAAATCACACACTTCTTCTCTATTGAGATATATGTTTGCTGCTTTTCACCACTGGCTTTCTACACTCTGCAGGTTTCTGGAGTTGCTCATGGTGCAGGGAAGTAAAATTCAACATAGTGCAGAGCCCACAGCCAAGGCAAAGAAAGGATGGCACTACACTGCAGCACATGCAACGAATCAAAATATGTCCTAAGCAAATTTAGCTTCAGAAGTAGCAGATAAGGCCCACAGAAGAAACATAAAAAGGAAATTGTAGCATATGAATGCACACACAGTCAGTGATTGATAATTGTGGTAAGCAGAATAAATGGCACAAACCCAAATGTTTGCCCAAGAAAAGCCTGGGAGTGTCTTCTGATAACTTATCACTCATGTTTTTCCATTGCTCATGTTAATGAGCACAGTTGCAGTTTGGAAACTTCCATACCTGGCAGGTGTCTACCCCTCCCTTTAGGAAACCAGCACAAAGCATTGAAGATGTTATGATCCCACCATAGACATCCCTGTGATTGCAAATTGCATTAGAAATCAGAGGAACACCTGCATAATTCATGGTGTCAGATGTATCACCTGTTAAAAAAAATACAGAAAAAAAAAACTTTCTGCCCTTGAAAATAATCTCCATTTGCAAGAAGAAAATGTTTTAGTATACAGAGAATTGACAAAGAAGTGTGAAAGAAATACGGTTAAAATGACAAAACACACGTAAAGCAACTCGGTATCTCATCACTTAGAGAATACAGTAATTATCCACTCTTTAAAGCTGTGGATTATCACAGTGTATAATAAAAGCTGTACATTGCATATTTCTGTTTCAAACTAGACAATCAATGACATTAATGAGCTAAAAAACTAGTTAAAGATTGTCAGTAATACTGGAGCCAAAATTTGTTTCAAATTTATCACCTGTTCTGTTAGTCAACAAATCATCTGCAAATATCTGATTTATTTTACAAATATTTATTTTATTTTATTTTATTTGGACCCTGAATGGATCATTTCAGAAATGGAAGTATTTGCACACTGCCTGTTGGAAATTTAGAGCTGACCTTTTATGTGGCAAGCCTTGCTTTCATTTTCTCCACACCTTTTGCTGTTATCTATAGATCAGGTAACATTCTGTTCTTGTTCTCTGAACAACAGGAACATGTTAAATGACATGAATGAAGAATGATAAAGAACAATTACCAGAGATTTCACGTATTTTCACATGAAAGTGATCCAGTAAATATTATTGATTAACATGACCTGTGAGTCATGGTAAGAAAAAAAATAACATTCCCTTTTCTTTCTGATACTCACATGCCCAATTTATACATCATCCAACCTGCCTGAAAACACACATGTATTTTCTCTTAAAAAGAAAAAAAAAAGGATAGTCAATTCTTGCATTCTTGCTGTGCTTTCTATGTTTGCAGTTTATAAAAGACACAGCCTGTTTGAGTACAACAGTGTGGACAGTATATGTTTAATTTTCAATTATTTCAGAGAGTGTACCCAACCATTCGTTACGGTAGGCATTGTACAGTTCAAGGTGAGCATAAAATTTAGCAATGCATCTTCTTTCCCCCCCTGCAGATATTCCAGAAATTTTGAAGTTGAACAATGCCCTAATCAAATCCTGTATTTTCTGTATGAAAGATGTTTGCATATGTAGTGTAATCATCACCAGACCATTTAAATACCTCCTTCAAATTTTGCTCCCCATCCTGATACCCAACACATTTTCCCTGCTGGGAAATGTTCACCAAAGTTAGGCAGACAAATTGGCTCTATGTGACCTATTAAAACAAAATGAAACAAAACAAAACAAAACAAAACAAAAAAAAAGAAGAGAGAAGAGAAAATTTATTTTAAAATTTAGAAAAAAAAAAAAAAAAAAAAAAAAAAAAAAAAAGGTTTGCCCCAAAAAAATTTAAANAATGTTTGCCTCAGAAGAACTTGAAGATTTGGCTTGCAGTGAAGTTGTTATGAACACCACCCACTCCCCACATAAATAGCCTGACAGTTCCTCAGATCTTTTGTCTTATGGCCAACACCATGGGTTTGAAACAACACCCACACCAGGCCCAATGAGTTTTGAATATGAAGCAACAGAAGGAGGTGTCAGCAGGTCAATAAATTGGAGAATGAGCAAACACAAAATGCACAGTGTGGGCAGCGGATGGGCAGGTCAGAGGCTGACATGGCTGCTCAGGTGAGACAAAGAGCTGTTTGTGCATCTCCCTGCACTCTCCTGAAAGGGCAACAAGACACCTGAGGGTTCTCCTTGCTTCCCAGCCATCAGCTCATGGAGTTTCTTTGCCTCTCTGCTCTGGGTTACAGAACATGGTGTGATATAATCCATGTTTGATGCTTGCAGGGACAAACTGACACTGAGCAAAGGGAGAGAAGATACAAGGTATTACAGGGTAGTCCCTAATGGTTCGGTTCTCCACAGTGCAATGATCACAGTTCAAGGAATCAAGCCCCCAGCATGGAGCATCCAAGCTCCCTGGGGCATAGTGGGCATTTCAGGTAAGGAGCCACTACTGTCCCTGACAAAATTATTCCTGAGCAAAAGAAGACAGCATTAGCTGAGATTTAAACCAGAAAAAAAAAATCAAACTTAAATGTTTATTAAATGTGAAAGTTTAAATGATGACAAGGCAATTGTTTTAGGAACTGACAACCTAGATGTGTCAGAAAGTGCCTGCAGAGAGCTCACAGTGATAAAGAGGCATTGGCAGATGATCCTATAAATTCATACAACATCATTATATATTATTTCAACTCATTCTGTCAATTGCAGGTAGCATCCTGCTGAGAAAATGTAAGTAAGATTTAATTTAAAATCGTTATTATATTCGAATTACATTTTCTTTGAGATTTAAGCTTGATTTTCTGCTTTAGACACCACTGAATCTCCCAACACTCACAGAAAGGACATGGTAAAAATCTCTGTGACCTCTAAGTAAAATGAGGCAGGGCATTTATTTTAGATAGGAAAAATATTTAGAAAAAATAGAGTTAATATTTGCCTATAATTAAAAGCCATCAGTAAATCAATACCGGGGTGGACTGGGAACATTTTGCAGCATGTTGTGCACGTGGTGCAGCACGTTGGGTTGTTTGGGTGGTTTCTGCTGGTGTTTTCTGAACAGGAGTCACTGCTCTACCATCACAGTAGCAATCTGGCCACATCTACACTGCACATCTCTCATTGTTTTAAGAGATGATGGGAGTCCTCTTGACTGTCCTGAGGCAGGCATAGTCTGCCAACAGGAATTTTCCTGCCTGTAGCAGGAGAGACCCTTCTTGCTCATAACTGGAAAAGTGAGAAAGTCAGGAAAAAGCTACGAGAGAGAAAATTACCACTGAGAGCCAGCGGTGCTGCCAGTTTCATCAGTGCTATATCATTTCCCATTGTCTTGGGTTTATAATTCCGATGGTATATGATTTTTTCCACTGGATGTGGGTGAACCTGGGTGTCTTGCTGAGTCACAAAACCGACCTGAACACTCCATGAGCTTGGCAAGTACAGGCTGAAACAAAGAGGTAGGAAAGAGTGTAAAATCTTCAAGAAAATCTTCAGGTGTTCTAATTGTCTTCTGAGCTTATGGACCACAAAAAACTCTACAGGCAATTAGCTCCATTCTGCTGTACTTGCTTACCTGTGTATCAATACTGGCCATGTTTTGCACTTAATTTTTAAAAATGTAGAAAGGGAGACTAATCTTATTAATAAGATCACTGTCACTGGGTCACTGGTATATTATCTGTTCAATTATCCATGTATTTCTACAAATATATTGCTTTAGCTCAGCTGTCTGTCTTCCTGTAAGACCCCACAGCTTCTGCCTGGCATATCAGTGCTCAGCCATACCCCAAAAGGACTTGTGGCAAGGCATTTCCAAGGAGAGGCTTGCTTCTGGAAGTTGTTTCTGCACCCAGTTCATGAGCAGGCACATCTTTCAGACTCCAGCACATGAGCAGCTCCTCTTCTCTTGGCTTTACCCCGTAAGAGAAGAGCTGGGAAAAGGCTCCAGGAATGTGGGTTGTGTTTCCAGCTCCCATTCTCATCAGCCTTACAGTCAACTGGGTTATGGAGGTCAGAGCCAAGGACAAAAGTCCTAAAATGCTTAATTCCTAAGTAGTTATTCTTATGGCACACAGGTCTCTAAATAGGATCTAGGAAGGGGATTTGTCTGTCCCATCTTTCTCTCTACTGGATTAAAAAGCATCCCACAGGATTTGCTCAGAAGCAGACATCCATTCTGTGGATGCTGAAAAGTGGTCAGGCAAATCCCATTTTAGCTGTCTAAATGTCTTTGGTGAAAGTGGCCTGGAGTTTGCAAGGGCAAGAAATGCTCTCCTGCACTATTAGCATCAAACAAGTCTGCAAAACCAGACAGTTCATTATAAATATGAGAGAGGCTTATTTGTGATTACTTGAAGAAGAGGAGTTTAAATAACTGTTTAACATCTATTTACAACTTAAAGATCTCTTCAACTGCATAAAAAGGAGCTGTGAATATGTGGCAGCTCAGTACAACTGATTAACAACCCCTGATAGAGCCTGTCAACTTGAAAAGGATCCTTTAAGTTATTTTGGAGCTCCAGTGGATCAGAGGAGCCAAATACAAATTCTATTAATTCACATGCAATTTACAGAAATTACTGATCAGGATACCTAAAATCTAACACTTAAATGTTGTTTTTAAGTTGATTTCCCAGGAAGCTGGAAGTGACCAGAACAACTGAAAACTCAGACCAAGCATTTAGACCACATCTTGGGGAGGCTTTTTTCAATAAGGACTCATGCAAGAAGACAGAGAAATGGCTTAAATGCTACAGAGCAAGTCCACGAAATAAGGATAACCCAATCTGTCCTGCAGTGTATCTTTAAGGGAAAGCCCCACACCCAGTGGTCAACGTGGGGAGCAAGGGGGTTTGGGCACTTACTCGTAGACGCAGTGGGCGGCTGTGAGGATCCAGAGCGGGGTGATGACGGACCCTCCGCAGAGGTGATGTCCCTGGAACTGCAGGCTGACCTGCCAGGGCCACTGCCTGGGGGAGGATGCATTGCCCCCCACAATCCGTGGCCTATAGCTGGCCCGTGTCCCACATGCTGCCAGAAAGCAAAGGTTACAGTCCACAGAGGAATCACAGGGGTGGCTTTTGTCACCTTCACTCTTCTCCCCCTTGCAAGGCTGGGAGGTCTCTGTAGCTGGACCATCCCCATCCCCATTCCTACAACCCACATCCCAGGCTGTGGCAGCTCCCAGAAGTTTCTCCTCCTCCCTCCCATCACTGCAGTATCTTTTGTGGCCTTCAGGCTTCGGGAGTCACATCTCTTCCCTGCAGGGAGTGCTCAACACACTGGCAGGCTGAGGCATATCCTCTCTCCTGGAAACGATTTTGGTGTTGTATTTTGACTTTTCAAATCCCAGTCTGAAAATTAGCTGACATGGAAAAGTGTGGGATGAAAACTCTAATATTAAGGCAGAGTTTCCCTTACCCTGCCAAGGTGGCAAAGGGTTGGAGTTACAGTATGAATTCATGGACTCAACTCAAAACCCTTAAATATCTACTTCCTACCATGGTATTCACTGAAATGCTCCTGCTACCTCATATTCCCAGTATACACTCCCAGTCTATTCTCATTTGTGGAAATTCTTTTCAGTTTTAGATAAGAAATACAATTTTTCTTTGGTGTGATAAACTGATAGTATAGTATGCCTCAAGTAGACAGTTCATCCCCAACTCTTGCCATGCCACAGATATAGAAGGACAGCTTCTGATTTTATTTTCACTTTTCCTGATTCTTACCCAAACATTTTAAGACGATCACACTGCCAGAAGTGCATTCCTCCCTGAAACAAAAAGTGCAGCATTAGTTTCAATTCACAAATACTGTTTTTTTCAATGTTATGTCATTTTCCTGTGCACGTAAATATAAGTAACTCATACATAGAAAGAAAAACAAAGACATTAACTCATCCAATCTATGTAGGGCATTGAACTGAAATACTTAAGTCAGGAGCTTGGCCACCACCTGAAAACTGCAGACCATATGCTGCCCTGCTGAAGAGTGGTTCACTCTTCCATGAGGGAAGGCTCATCAGCAATTTTCAACATGTGATCTGCAGTCTCCTTGGATCCATAGCTTCTTTCTCAGTGGAAGGTAAGTAAGAAAAAACAAGCATTTTTCAGGAGAAAGAAATGGACCATAATGGGTTCATAAAACCCATATGGGAAATATATAAGGATCTGTAAACCGAAACAAACTGCTTCATAATGGAAAGAGATAAGTGCCCGGTGTCTATCCATTTGCAAAAATGGGATCGTGGGACAAACTGGTTTTTCAAACAGCTCGTTTGAAAGCCTTTGTTGATTTTAATGGGTCTTGGATCAGACTCAATCTGTATTCCAGCAAGACTGCTACTGAATCGTTGTCCATGATGCATAACATCACCAACCACTTATCAACTACTACATGCCTGAAGAAGTAGCAACATTTCCAAACTATTAGTAATCCCCCTTCTACTGATTGCTCTCTTTCTGCCAGGAAGAAGAAGCTGAGGCATACCTGAGGTTTGTTGCATTGTTCAGGGATGTCATTTGATCAGCTGAAAACCAGTGGCTGAGGGATACGAAATGTCTTTGAAACTGCTTTTCGACTGCATCCACGGGCAGGAAACCTGAACTCACGTAACTGCAAATAAAGCATAAACACAGCTCCCTCAGACAGCATTTCAGCAATCTGTTTAAATAATTCAGAGGTTCTGCTAATGAAAACCCAGTGGAGGAAACAAAATAATCCGATTCTGACACTTGATAAAATAATTATGTTTCCCCCCTAGGCTTCTTGCAACATGTATGTATTTTTAACACAGTTATGTGTGGGAGCTACACATGCTGAAATGCATTTAACTGGCAGAGAGAGTAAATTTTAATTCTAATATTACAATAAAGATTTTATTGTAAGTGGTTGGCACATCTCCTGAGGCACTAGCAAGCTCATTGTTTCCTTTTTGTGTAGCTATGTTTTCCAGCAGGGAGGATGAATAATTTGTACATTTTTTCTTGTCTTCTTTGTTGAACAATTGGGATGTATTTTGTCCTAAAGGCAACAAGAATTTATTCAGAGAGACTTTGAACTGCTAACAATAATGTGCAGAAATCAGAATAAAGCTTCTGTAAGAAATAATAGCAGATTATTTGCAAGTCACAACTTCCAATGCTTTTTCAATTTTGTGGAAGTTTGTGATAGAATTTATGCTTTTTCAGAAATGGGATCTGTCCAACAAGAACCACCTTACCAGGTTCTTCTCTAATTGTGAAGTGGACCTCGAACTCTAACAGATGCCATGACATGAATTTTATGTACGGATTTCCTACAGAGAAAGCAAAAGTGAATAGTATATACAGTTTTTCTACAGAGAAAGTAAAAGGAATGGAAAATGTTCTATGTTTTTAGTGCCTGTTCAATAGGCTGCAAGCTACTGGAGAGACAAATGAGGTTCAGGTACCTTCCCATAGGGAAAATTTAGCCAAACCACTGTATTTAGGCATCATGCTAAATTTACAGCTGTAATAAAAGGTATTTGTAGTGCACAAGTATTAGGGATTATTTCCCACATCATCCCAAATCTTCAACGTTGTGGACTGTACAGTCCACAAACAAATAAAGTTTCTTGCAGTTGGTGTTCATACCTTGAGAACCCCAGGTGTTTGCAGGTAGTATTTCCATACTCTGCTCTCCAGTCATCAGAGCAGACTGTTCTCCAAGACCCAGAAGAGAACACTTGCAGCACGGCCTTCTTCCCACTCAACCTGACTTTGAGATTCAGGAGAAGAAAAGCCTCAATGAGTTATAAAGATGAACCATCAGGCACATAACAGGTAAACAACAGGGTCAATGCACCACTGTGGCATCTGTTTCCTGTCTCACTGAGTTTTTAGTATTCATCTTTTTAATCACTTGGATTCTCTGAGGGAAGTTTTTTAAGGGCTTCTGTTTGGTTTGTTTTTTGTTGTTGGGTTTTGTTTTGGTTTTTTTTTTTTTCCATTAAGGAAAGCTCTTGGCCTCCAGTGAGCCTAAGCAAGTCTTGCTGATTGCAGTGAGCTGGAGCTGGAGATTCCTGGCACTGAGGAAACCTCCAGTCAAGGTAAGTGATGAAAAGTTGTTGACAACTCCTGTTCTGCACAACACAGTGAGAGAGGTGGATGCACCAGCTGCCCAGGAGGCACCTGGACCTGGGAAAGGGCACAGCTACATGGTCTTCTCAGACCCTGTGGTGGCCACACATATGGTCAATGCTGAACAGGAATTTACCACATGTGACCACGAGCCAGTGTTATGGAATTGCAAAGGAATGCAAGAAAAGCAGATATTGCCCACAGGATCCCTGGGACAAACATGCCAAGGGTTGAACACCTTGTGTGGGGTTAGGTGGGGCCAAAAGCTTGTGGTTCTTTTCATTCCTAGTACTGCCTTGAAGGACAGCTGTGCTGCCTCCTTACCTGTAGGTATAGGAACCAGAATTATGAGTGTACTGATCTAAAACCTGGTTATTCTGTTTACTAATGTTACAGTCCTTTCCCTCCAGTGGCTGCAAATGCCACAGTCATGGCAGAGGGCAGGAAGGGACAACTTAGAATGGCCCTGTGATGCCCAAAACTATCACAGAGAGAAGCTCAGACACAGGGTATAACTTTTACACATGAAGCAGCAAATTCTGCAGCACTGGATGCACAAAAAGCAGTTGCTGGTCTCTCCCATTCCCACATCCCTTAAGATAATATTGGGATTTTGCATTCTTCAAAACCAACACAGTGCAAGTCTGTGCCAGTGAATACAGAGCTCTGTATTTACACACCATAATCCAGTGGTGTTACACATTACAGGTAGAGGAAATGTCAGCAGCCAAAAAGCTTCTGGGTTTCTAATGGAGAAAGGTGCCCCAGAGGGCAGTTGCAATATTTAGCAATTATCACGTTTATCTTAAGAGCAGTTTGATTTCTCATAAACTGTAAATCAGCACCTCAGAGAGAGTGTTCCTCTGAAGTGGTGATTTAGATAATCCCTTTATTTCTGCCTTTCTTGTCTCACCCCAGATCTTCACAACATGCATTCCTTGTGCCAATTCTACGGGAGGAGGCAGGAGGGTTTTATAACAAAATTTAAATTACCACATCTGTACTCATCCTCCCCTTCTTTACAGTTGAAGACACCATTGCACCTGGCTGATTTCTGGATACACTTAAAGGATGATCGGCAGCGGAACTTCCCAATGCAGTTGTATTGGACTAACAAGAATGAAAGAAAACAAGGTGATGAAAACACACTTGGGTACTGATTTAACATTTCTGCCTTCCATTATCTGGCCAGACTTCAGTCTTGCTAGGGAAAAGGCAACTCCTGTACTCTAGGAACTTTTGAAATACAACCTGGAGGTTGGTACATGGTGCTGTTAAACTCATCCATTAGTAATGACTCGTAGGAGGAGTCAGCCTTGCTGCCTGTCCTGACTCCCTCCCAACTCACCTACCCAGTTTAAGTTTCAGCCCAGGGCAAGTTCCTGCCTGGTGTCTCATGCCCTCAGCAGCAAAGCAGGGAGACCCTTGCGAAACATGGCCAGAGCATGCTCTTCCCAAGGGGATGCCTCAGCCTCCTGTAAGCTTATCCCTGTCCAAATATGAAAACATATCAATGTATTTGGCCCCTGCACCTGATCAGGCCACACTTTCCAGGCACAACTAAACTCATTCTGCATTTTCTTTTCCTTTGTAGAAGTTATTTGTGATACGGGAAAATTCTTTAATTATTTTAAAACTAACTTTGAGACGTGAATTACAGGGAAAAAATATGATGCAGACTACCTGGAGCCTTCCCTAGTTTCTAAACTCTGCTCATCACCTGAGGGAGTCAGTGAAGATTTCCTAGAGAAATCTTCTTAGAGAAACCTAGAGAAAGGTTTCCTGGAGCTGCCTGTTCCCCAGTGCTGTAAATATTACACCAATCCTCTCAGGAGTGCCAGATCCCTACATGTAAATAAAATTTAAAGCCATCACATCAACAAGATTTTTTACTTCAGCAAACACCCTGCAATAGTAGTTTAATTCTATTCCCAGTAAAAGGCTCATGAAAATTTAAGCATTTGCATGGTTAAGCGAGAACTTAATGAATAACTAATGGTACTCACCACCCAGGCAAATGGCAGCTGCTAGGATTACTGCAAAGAATAAACCACAGACATATGGGAAGTATTTTAGGGAGACAAAAGCATGGCACATTGAAGGTGGCTCAATATCTCCTGGAAACCAAGCAGAGAGAACAGCTTCTGTGAAGTTAAATCTATTCGAGTTTGCAATGAAAAAGATGCATCTGTCATTAAACTGGATGGCATCAGTAACTCCTGCATACACTTCATGAGCTGACCTGACCCAGAGGGGTTTGGGTCCCCTGTCTCAGTGGCTGAGAAGGCTCTGAGTGCTTTGGTTCTGCTGGTGCTCTTAGACACCCCTTCAGCATTTGCCTCATGAGGGGGTTGAATTTTGCCCCTACAGAGTACCTCCCCTGTCCTCAGTGCAGTGGAAAATATGAACTCTAAATTTTTATTTTCAGGAGCTAGATCACAATGAAAGCATTAGAAGTAGATCACCACCTTTTCTGAAGATATGAGTCCTGGAATAGAAAGGACATTCAGACCTGTTTTATTTGTGTAATCAAACCTGTGTGCAGGGCACAGGTATCCTCTCTGAAGACTTCAGGAAGTTCAAGTGCACTAATAAGATCTTTCAGTGGAAGCAGCAAAGAATGAACTCATTTGAGTCTCCTCCTCATGACTGTTTTTCTCAGTGATGTCTCCTGACTCCTGCTGGTCCCAATCCCACAGTCCCAGTGCTCCCTCCAGTTGTAGCCCCAGCTGGACTCTGGAACAACAGGATGAGTCCACAGGACACATAGGTCTGCCTCAGGCACTGGGGAGATAAGTCTCATGTGTGCTGCATTTCTCCAAATTTGGGGTAGTGGAAACACAGTAACAAGTAAGAAGAACCTGAAGATTCAAACAGGAACAGAAATATTGAAAAAAAGACAGGATTGGCTAGCAAACAGGGGCTCAAGACAAGAAGCAGGAAAGTCACTGGTCCTTTTGACTTGGAAGCAAGGTTAACTGGAAATTATAGAAAGTTAAGTTAGTCTAAACTAGTCATGAAAAATGTAAGAAAAGGTGGTCTGCTCAAAATTTTGCTATGAAGGCAAGAAGAGAAATGAGTGATGGCTCAAAGCTCAGTCTTGAGTTTTCAAGTAAAAGAAGATACATCTAAAGTTAAAATACACATCAGTAGTAATTCCTGAATACATTTTATGAGCTGGACCTTCTCACCAACAACTGACCTCCACAGCTGACCTCAACTTAGTGGTACTGTCAGTCTGGAAGAAAACAAGAGATTCTACTGAAAATAATGAGCAGTTCACTTGTTTCAAATGTACTCTGATATACAAAGGGCAAACCGTGGGGAAATAGCAAACACTGCTGGGTCATGAGTGCACACAGGAACTGGCAGAACCTTGTCATTAATTTTAGTTCATGTAGCTCTTCGCCTCCTCATTCTTCAAGTTTGAGATTGGCAGACACAATCATTCAAGGATAGGGAGTGTCTGACAGGGTTTATGGACTCTCTAGTAAATCCCAGCTTACACAGACTCTCTCAGCAGCAGCAGCAGCTGAGTAACTAGTTTTGGCAGTGGAGTTGGTGTCTGGTATGCCAAAAATCTAAGACAGCTGTGGTAGCTAATGGACCAGAAAATTAAACTGCTATATTTTAATTCTTGAAGCTCAGCCTGCCTCTGTTGAAGCTAATGGTTATTTTACCATGAAACCTATGGGAAGCAGCAAACACACACACACACACACACACACACACACACACGCTATTCCTCCAGTGCTGCTGTATGGCATATTCAGTTTTCTTAAAAGACCAATTTCCAGGTAGGTAAAATTCAGATAAGCCATTCAAAAATGTGCCTGAAGAGCATGGGAAACATTTACTGTGTGGCTGAAGTGCTTGAATAATGTGTCTGTGAAAAAATATGAAATAATGTGTCTGTGTGCAAGTCAACACAAGATGTCATCACATTACTAAGGCTGAAAACCTCACACCTGGGGGAGAGAGATTGTGTTTCTTCTTCCTCTATATGATTGCTTTCTCTGTGTGGACAAGTACAGTTTTGCAAGGCTAAATATCTGCATTAGTCATTTGGGTTGCAAAGGTCAAAAAGCTGATCCTTACCAGATCCATCTGCACTAGGGTCCACTCTTGCTTGTGGTATGAAGAAAAATCTTTTGAAGGTGAACTGAATCTGTGGTGCTGGTGGTTCATCTTCTGTAACAGAGATGATTTCAAGACTTCCAGTAGCAGGATTTGTCTCTTCCACCTGAATCAACAGGAGGAAAAAGGAAGACAATAATAACTTTGTAAAATGTTATCATGGAATTACAGAATAGTTTGTGTTGGAAGGGACCTTAAAGATCATTCCAACCTCCCTGCCATGGGCAGAAGCACCTTCCACTAGGCCAGGTTGCTCCAAGACCTGTCCAACCCGGCCTTGAGCACTTCCAGGGATGGGGGATCCACAAATACTTTTGTCAAACTCTTTCAGGGCCTCACCACTCTCACAGTGAAGAATTTCTTCCTAACATGTCATCTAAACCTTCCTGTAGCCCCCTCTAATACTGGAAAAGGATGTAAGGTCTCCCTGATGCCTTCTCTTCTACAGGCTGAACAATCCCAACTCTCTCAGCCTGTCTCCATAGCAGAAGTGCTCAAACCCTCTGAGCACCTTTGTGGCCTCCTCTGGACTTGCTCCAGGAAGGTCCAGGTACTTCCAGAACTGGACACACAGTCCATTGTTATCTACCTAATGTTCATGTGAGGAGCCCTTAAAATTAATTTACCAGGAAACTATTGAGGCTAATTTTTGTTCATATTTGTCTAAGCCCTATATGTACTTTCAATAACTGACACTGGGGGTGTGAATCCATCCCCTGCTCTACAATTGCAATAGGAAACAAGAGAAAGACTAAAAAGTATATGACACCTGCAAGGACAGAATCCTCATTCGGGGGCCTCTGAATTTTACTTTAGTAAATCTTAGATCATTTATTATAGGGAGAAAGCACAATTAAAATGAGCTACACTGGAATTCAGGGTAAATAGATTTGAAATGCTGATTTCTGACTCTGGTTCTGCATAGTGGCAAAAGGAATCATATTTTTGAACTCACAGTGGTGTGAAATAGGTCCAGGTTTGTTAAAGGACAGTGGAGCTGTAAAAACTGCTGTAAAAAGCTGCTCTAAAGGCAGACTATTAGCAGAGTCATTCCCAGAAAAAGCTTACAATTACACATTTTAGGCAAAGAATACATACTCTATCTGTGACACTGTATCTTTAAGTATCTGGAACATCTTTTCACCTTTTAGCAGAAGACTGCAACAAAGTTTATGCTCTTCATTTGATAGAATTTCATGTACATTTCAATGAACATAAATTAAACTTCGTAGAGGACCTGATAGCATGGTTTTTAAATACTAAAACCAAAAAGCCTTCTAACTGGTGCATAGTTTGCCCATTAGGAAACAAAACAGCACTGTGAAGTCAAATACATGAAATCTGAACACTGATGTTTCATTTATTTAGAGGCTGTCACATACTCCCAAAGCTTCACTCACCTCTTCCTGAGAAGTCATAGCTAAAAGCAAAACCGTTTTCTTTCTTCATCATCAAAAGCAACCAAAAGGAAATTCTGAGTTTGCTAATCTGCTCAGCTCTGGGAAGGTTTCCACCGACTCTGCTCAGCCTGTTGCATGTGGCACTATGGCAGCAGCCTGTGTAACCCAACCTGGAGAGGGATATCAGGTAGCCCAGGATGGCATGGCTACGGAAAGGGGACGATAGAAATTCAGCATGCTTTCTAATTAGCCTGAGAATGCCAGGTAATATTGTAGTATTTGCAAACCCTTCTGTAACGCCTTGGCAAAGGAGCACCACACACAGCACATGCTCACGGTTGCTCCTCTTCTCTCAGAGCAGCTGAGGAGTCTGATGGCCCAGAGTTGTGGGTGGCAGAAGGCAGCAGCCTCAGAGGTTCATCTCTTCAGCACACCTTCCTCTTCCTTCTCTTGGTTTAGCCTTTGCTGTTTGCCTGCACAGGGTTTTTGAAACGGACTCATCCTTTAATTATGGATAATTTTTGTAATTAAATATTGTGCCGTATTTTGGAAGTGCTTCGCAAGCAGTTGTCTCATGTTTCTGAGGTATTGACTCATTTGTACTCTGGGGTTTAGAAAATTCAGGTGTACTCTCAGCTGCAACAAATGCTCAAGAGTAGTTACAATTTGTCTTAGGGTGTTTTTTTTTCACTAAGAAGAGGGATTGATGACAGAGGGAAGGATGGAAGGAAGAAGGGAAAGGAGAGATTAAACAAAAAGCCACAGCAGTGTAAGTGAAACAAGGCTTCTTAAGGGACAGGGAGGAAATGGAGGTTTTCTGTGACAAAACACATGACTCTGGAACACAACTACAATGAGGGAAGCTGTTCAGTCCCTTTACTGTGCATGATGGAAACTGGTACTTCCAAAGGAGAGGACACCATATCACCAATCTGTTAAGTTAAGCCATGACATCAAGAATTCTTTATCATCTCCTATGTCAACAGCCTTTCTGGAAATGAAAACAGACAGGGACATCAGAAAAAAAAGAAAAAGAAAGCAGATGAAGATGTATAAAGCAAGCTGCACTTCTTCAGCTGCTCACAGTTCTCTGAAGGGGCAGAGACAAATGGGTGGAGAATGAGTTCAAACTGGCCAAATGTCACAAGGGAAACTTTAGCCAAAGCAGGGACAAAGTGAGGGTTCATTTCAGGAGAAGAGCAGCTCAGGTGACCCTTTGAGTACACAGGGTGAGACGTCCTGTTTTCTCCAGGGAGCAGTGATACCTTCAATGAGGACAGCCCAGGCCAGAAAAAAAAATTGTCTCTAATCAATTTACCTGCTTTGGCCATGCTGGAAAGCCTGGGCACCAGCCAGGGAAGCTCTGCAAAGGCTACTACAGTGGGACTGGCACCACTGGAAAGGACAGGCTGCTCCTCCCTGCTGCCACCAAGCTCAGCCTCAGGGTGTGATGTCTAGAAGGGATATTTGGTTTAAACCCTAACCCTAACCCCACTACCTTTGGCAGAGACACATATGATAGGGACAGAAGGACATGAAAACTGAGCCTAGAGGGAAAGAATTCGGCCTACAGGCTAAATTCTTCTGCAGGACAGCCTCGCTTGCCTCCCCCATGGTGCATTCACAGCTCAGGTGGATTTTCTGTCTTTCAAGAAACAGTTTAAATTGAAAGGCTAAAAAAATTCCATCTCAACCCCTTCAGCAAGTCCACTCTGCCTGTGGTGGTTACCTTTGGGCTCCTATTCTTGTTCTGCTGGGGCAGATAGGAAAAGCCTGCAGACAGCTTCTGCTTTTTTAGCCACCCTCCAACAAAAATTCAGAGATGCAGATTCTATGAAAACAGGATGTCAGCTTTTGTCAGAAAAGATCAGAAGAGGCTTGGTTTTTTTTTTTTTATTTTAGCTACCTCTCTCTCTCTCATTTTCTTCCTCCCTCCCTCACACCCTCCTCCCACCTCCCAGTTTCTGTCACCCTCAGCAGACAACTAGGGGAGAGCAGAGAGATGGCAGTGGCTGAGGCACAGNTCTCTCTCTCTCATTTTCTTCCTCCCTCCCTCACACCCTCCTCCCACCTCCCAGTTTCTGTCACCCTCAGCAGACAACTAGGGGAGAGCAGAGAGATGGCAGTGGCTGAGGCACAGCTCTATGCAAAGGTGCCCAACAAGCACAGGAGCAAAAGCACCTCTGCACTCCTTGAGTCTCTCCTTGCCAAAGGATTCCCAGCTCATATCGCGTGAGTAATTTGTTCAGCTGCCTTTGCACAGTGGGATTTATTTAAGATATGAGGTATTTCCCATAAAATCCTGAAATCAGGAAGCTTGTTTTTTTGATCAGGAGTATGTGCTACTCCTGGGGTTGATGTCCCTATACAGGGAACAGGCCTGTCTTGCTTTAAATTTTGTGTAGACCGGTGTTTATTGTTCATATAGCAAAACCAATCTGCTCAATATCCACCTTTTATATATAAAGAAACACACCCTTCTACATTCTAAGTTTGGGAGGCTTCATGATGAGTTGACCACAGTTTACTCTTGGGTTACATCCTCTTTCATTTTTCCTGCTTATAAGTCTTATTTTAAGGGACTTAAATACGGATGGAATCCAAAGGTTTTCAGGCAAAAATTTCTGGCTGGATGGTGTCACTTGAAACTGATTTAAAAGATTAAGCTTTCCTTATCAAGATGCCATATAAGCCTGTCAATTTTTCTTCCTGTCTTGAATCAGAATCTTTTTGAAAAAAATCATGTCCCACCTAGAAAATGTAATAGTAAAGAATGAGAGTCTATTCTTGGCAGCCCAAGCAGATTCTTCTGTTAGTGAGATGGCTTTGTCCTTCCCAGGTCAAAATCAAGAAGCAGTGGCAGAAGTACTATGCAAATAGACATAAAATGACAAAATGTCCAAACCCAATTTTTAAAAAAACTGATTTTTTCCTTTTATAGACTTTAAGATCTTCAAAATTTTCACTACATTTTTATAAAACCTTTTAGCTGTTGCTGTTGTTCCTGGATTGAACCATAAATGAAAGTACTGAAAAGTTTCTTCTGAAATGTCCTAGCTTGAGAAATATGAGGTGGGGTGGAAGTACTACACAATCTTTCATAATGTAGAACCTAAAAATCTTTCGTAATATAGAACCAAAAGGCCAAAGCAACATTTCCCCAAAGAACAAAACTCAAATATGTGAGGATCAAGTCTAGCATAAGACCAACAAACTGGGTCTCCCCTGGTGCTTATACACAAGATGGAACTGTGCCAGGAGTTTCTGTTTTAGTGAAGAACCAGTTCATTCTTGCTGCAAATTTCTTTTTAGTCTACTTTTAATGCAGATTTTCAATGGTTTATTCCTGCTCTCCATCTGAGAGAAAACTGGTACAAGCAGAATTTATTCTTTGCATTATCTTTCCAACATCACTTCATCTTGGAAGCACAGGATGTTTAGTCACAGCCTAATGCACTCCTGATGCCAAGGGCTCTGTAAACCCTGCTGGAAATCATCCTACAGCCAACACACATGATGAGACAAAAGGTGGGGACAGGTGTGGAGAGGAGCACAGGAGAACAACAAGATAGTACTGAGTGTTCATGGCCTCAGGTCTCACTTGTCTTACTACATTTATGATTTTGAAGGCCCCACAATAAAGAGAAGTGAAGTCAAGCTCCATTTGCTCCATTTTGTCTTCAGGGCTGTTTGCACAGAGCTTTTTTCTGAGTGGGAGGAGCAGCACGATAAGAAGTGGCAAAGCACTCACTTTGAGGTGTAATGAGTGGTTAACAAAGCCTGGCATCAGTGGCCAGGTGGCAGCAGGCACTGACAGTTCTACAAGATACAGCAGGAAGGGCTGCATGAGGGGGATGACACAAGCATGGGTTGATCGTGTTTGATGTGATAGAAAAGGAGGGCTCGGCAGAGGCACAGAAAGGAAATGTGTAGCATTCTATACGGTTTTTTTCTGTTATTTTGAGGAGTCAGTTTTGCACCTTTTTTCTTTCCTAGGCAAAAAGCTTTGGTTGCTACTGGACAAAAGACAATAGAAGATGCAGTAAAATGGTAAGTATCTGTAATTTATAAGGTGTGTTTTTGCACTAAACCCAGTAAAAAATCCTCATTTATATGCTGATCCTATCACTGAATTTGAAGTGAGCTGCCATAAAAAAACCTCTGCACTTGAGATTTATTCTTTTCCAATTTATTTCACTCGGGGAAAATTTTTATTTATATTTACTCTGGGAAGCAAGGTTACTTGCAGAGGGTCCAGAGTAATTTAAAAAGCAGGAGAGTTACAAACTTATGCAGTAACAACACAGTGTTAAATAGCCATGGCTGGAGAGAAACAGAAAATCTCAACTTAGAAAGTAAGCTGAAAAGGTGATGGTCAGAGGGAGGTATCATTAGAATTAAAATAACTTTTATATGTAATTTATATGCTGATAATTAATATTTTTTCTTTAATTCATCTTCAGTTAAATCCAGTCTTTCCTTGCACTTTCTTCTGGCTTCTGTTTCACTTTTATTTCCCCCTTGGTTTAGCCGCTTTTTTTCTTCTTCCTTTTTTTTTTTTTAATTTTTCCTTTTTCCTTTTGTGAAAAGCCGGAGGGGACATGTTCTTTCGAAATAATTTTTTACAGGGATGTTTTCATACTTTGCAACAATCATTCCCAATCCAACATCTGCAAAGACAAACATACAGCATGTGAAGGACAAAAGGAAGAATATCATTATATGATATATGAGTTTCTAGTCTTTGCTTGTGCATTTTCTTTTTTGTCTTGTTTGCTTTTCTTAAGGCTGAACAAAAAGGCTCTTTTTGAGTATATTTTAACATTCAGTTAATTTTAATTTTGTCATTTTTTAACATGATCTCCCCATTGCTTTTTCCTCCTCCAGTCCTCTGTTTCCAGTCATTAAAAAAGGGGGAAAAAAAACCCTCATGACCCACCTAAAATTTTTTCTTTATTATGTCTCATTTTGAGACATGATAGAAGTGAAGGCACATAATAAAATTTAAAGGACACACACAAAAAATATTAGAAAAAAAGACCATTCTCTATTAATATTTCAAAGAAAAAATCTGTAATGAGCTTTTACTTCAGCTGTTAATCTGTAAGAAAATAATAAAACTGTATTTCCTTTTTCTGATCCCTGCTATGGATACCCCCAACCACAGGAAACAGGACCAAGCTGTGCACACACTTATCTTAGTGATATGCTCTCGATTTCAGGTTGCATTCCCACTGCAATGATCCTTCTCTGGAAGACCCAATCCCTCAGGAATATGCTCTTTATTTGTGTCCCACTGGCTGCCTGAACAACCGCCTGCAAGAGTTTTGGAAGGAGAGCAAACGCCAGTGTGGCAAAAACAGAGCCCACGAGGTTTTCCCACACATCACCCTCTGTGATTTCTTCACGGTGAGGCACAAAAGATGTTAAAGGGGTGGTGTTAAAGGGGTGAATAGCTGGGTGATAGCTGGTGAAAATGGGCCACCTGCTGTTGTCTGACACCAGAAATTCTTGGTGATCAAATGACATGACCCAGCGAGGCCCAGGTGTTCTTGCTTAGTGTTGAGTGAGATGTTTCAGGGTATCTGAGTGACACGTGTCCATCTAGAGCAACCCCGTCCAGTCCAGGATATTGTCAGGCTTCAGAGACTGTGTCCATTGCTCATGGATCCAGGATTTTAAACCTTACTGCCCAGGGCAGCAGTGGCTGTCATCAGTCAGCTGTGCAGCAGGGACAATGATATAGGATTCAGGTAACTCTGGTATCATTCCTGTTGGAATCTCAGGGAAACCTCTGGCTTCCTCAGAGGCCCATCATTGCTACGGTGGTGTGCCCCAGATTTTGCCCTTTCCATTGAAGATTCTGTGAAAAAGAGAGGAGCAGAACACACAGTGATGGAAGGGGAACCAGACCAGATTCCAGCAGCGCAATAGATTCATCAATAATTTAACATGGAAGTTTTTCTCCTGAGCTGGATTTCTAGTGGGCTGTTTTCTGGTTCTAGAGATGTTCCTGTCCTCCTTCTATGTGCTGGGTAATCCTCTAGAGAACTTCCCAGCAGAGCTGCTTCTCCTATATATGCCAAAATCAGCAAAGTCCAGTAAAGAGTCACTGTTCTGGCAAAACTCTGGAGCCACCTGGAATCCAGTTTTCACATATTGATGGTGCACCTGCAGCTGGGCTGTGCTGAAACAGGCATGAGCTAAAGCAGCTGGACAAAAATTATTCTGTTAATCATATTTTTATGTTAAACCATGCCAGGAAGTATAGACTGTGAAAGTAAGAAATTTTGTTGCAAAATATTGAGTGGTACTCTGTGGTCGTTAAACATGATCATACAGAGCAAAATTCATTCATTAATAACAAATTCCATGCTTTTGGAAGGTGTCAAGTTTAAAGGCCTGCCTGGAAGAGACAACTTCATTGCAGACCTCATCTTGCACAACTCCTTCCCGTTCCAGGTAGCATATTTCTAGGGATAAATGTACCCTCTGCTGCTGTTCTCTTCTCCCTGGCTCTCAGCAAGAGCTGACCTGGGCAGCTCACACACAGAAATTGAGATCACTGGCCTGCGTCCTGGCCTGACCCTCCTTTTCCTGACCTGCCCTCTCCTATTTCCTGGCTTCCCGTGTCTTTTGCAGCTCCCAGAGTTGTTGGCCCCAGAGAAGCCCTGTTGTTTCATGGCACTTGCCCTGGTGCAGGTCCCATCTGCCCCTGTCTGTCCAGTGCCCTCTGCGTCACTTCTCCCTGTGGCTTGAGAAATGCTCAAGAGAGAAAGACAATATAGGCAGGAGAAGTTTCTTTCTTCTTTTCTGCTCTTTCCCTTCAACAGCTGGGCCCAGAGTAGGCTCAACAGAGCAAATAATTTGGCAGAAGAGAATGAAGCAGCACAGAAATGGAGCACCACTGATGTTCCTGTCTCTGATTGGATGGCACAAATTCCATCTTTGTCTCTTCACTTCTTAAATTGCTTGGCTGTCACTTTTTCAAGGAAGCACGTCTCTGTATAGTTCTTTAATTTGCTGTGGTTGGAGTATTGTGGATCATATCAGCAAAGATGTCTTGGGAATTTTGCTGGATTTTTCAGATGCTGCTCAGCATCTGAAATCGTTTCGTTTCAGTAGGAACAATTTCAGTGAAGGACTGTAGGATAAAAGTAACACAAATTCTTACCTAGGACTGAAGAGGGAAATCATGATCCCTGCCTCGTTTCAAGCTACTGCACACCTGTCAGATAGTAAAATGTTTTGGCTTTTTCTTACCCAGGCTAATACACCTTGGGTTGAAGGCTCCACCTCCTGTTATAGAATCAGGACATTGTGCTGATCGAATTGTCCCATATTACTGATTTTAATGTCAGGCGATTTTAATTCCAGGCAAATTCATAGGTATTTTGCATTTCTCAGGAAGTTTAATGCCCCACTGTTTTCTGGCATTGCTGTGTAGCAGAGGCTACAATACTGGCTGTTGAGCTGGTGGGTAAAACCTGCCCCTCTGTTTTCTTTCAGTGTGAAGATCAGAAAGTGGAAATACTGTACGACACCTTAAAGCGAGTTGGTGACATCTTTTCCCAGTGCTTTCCACCATCCATTTCCCTAACACTACATGCCTCCCCCAGCTACCTTGGCTTCTTCATTGATGACATCCATACAAATGTTCTCAGAGATTTTGCTCAGGCCTTCTCATCAGAGGCTTCAGCCATGGCAGGTAGGACCCACCACCAAAAGGAAAATGGGTTGTTCAGAAGACATTTGTCTTCTGTTCAGGTGTGGTACTGAAAACCTCTCCTGTGTCTCCAAGGGAGCTTAGCTGATGTTTTACTGCCAGTAAGCACCCTTTCCTCCGAAAGATTTGGAAGCAAAGGGGCTAGAGGAGCATGTCTTAGACTTTGAAGATACACACTTCTGTCCAGAAGCTGAAATAATAGTCTTATAATATAATAATAGTGCAATTTCATAGGCCATCTAAGATGGGCAGGGATATAATACTTCCTATTCCCATTCCTTCCTTGGTGCTATGGCCCAGATGGATGGCCCAACTGCATCCCCAAGAAATAGGGCCTAATACCCACTTCTGTGACATCCAAGGAAAACTGCAGCATCAGGGGAGACTAAAGAGGCACAGGCCCAGCACAGCTTTGTCTGGGAGAAATGTATTCATATCTCAGATTGCGAGAGGAATTCAAACTCTGTTCATTTTTTAACTCCCAGATGAAGCCATGTAGGTAATTCAGTCCCCATTTGTGAACCATTTTGGTGTGATTAAAACCATGACACTCCCCAAAACCATTATTCAGTAGATCTACTCTGCTCCTAATAACTATGATATTTCCTGAATCATGCAAAGCTTTAAATGAACTTTGTTTCTATGTCGTGATGTGCTTGTTTCATCCCTAGACTGCCACGTGAAGCCCTGCTTGAAGCAGTTTCACCTTACCTTGGCTCACAAGTTTTATCCTCACCATCAGAAGACCTTGGAACAATTGGCCAAATGCATTAACCCAGAAGAGCCCTGCCAATGGGTAGCTGCTCTCTACTCACGGGACATGCGTTTTGTGCATTACCAGGTACTATATTCACATTTATTTAATTTCCTGAGCCTGTGTTTGGACTCTTTGCTACAGTCACCTTGCATTTTCCATCCTTAGGAAAATCAGTGCATTCTCAGCACAGTGTTTCAAAGAGCATGGCTCTTCCAAGTGCCATTTTGGGTTGAAAAACTGGACTTGTGAATCAGTAGACAAAACCTTTACGCTTGACCTGCTTGTCTCAAGAACTAACTTGAAACTCCAGCAGAAAAAAAATATCTTTCCATGATGTGAGAAAGTAAAAGCGACAGGAAATCAACAGTAGTTGAATATTTGCTAAGATTTTTCAGTTTACTGTTTTGCAGTAAAATTCCATTCAGCAAAACTAGTTTTCTTGAATGTTCCACTCATGATGAAAACTGCACAGATTAAATACCAGCAAGCAGCGTTCAGTTCTCACTGATGATTTTCTGCTTAACAGACTCTCAGTTAAGACCAGTCAACATTTTTCCAGTTCTCATTTCCAAATTTAAATTATGGAATGATCAACAGTTTTCTGCTAGATCAGTAAATTGCTTTGTCATGAGTCTCATATTGGATTTTAGTCACACTCAGAAGGGCTGCAAGTGATCACAAAAACAGCTGATAATGCTTTTGCTACATTTGCTTTCAAATAAGTCTGTACTAGTTACAGGAAAAAAAAGAAAGTATTTTTATGATAACCAAAGGCCTATTTTTATACATGCTGCAAAACGTGGTAGTGTCTTCCTTCTTCTCTGCTGAAGTGCCGCTAAATGTTGTAGAGTAGAAAACAGAACTGGTTGCCATGTCCAGAAGAGGTGAAAGAGCATCTTTTGAGCTGCTGCTGTGTGGGCAGCATCCTGACCCTGCTGCATGTTCCCCACAGAGGCTGAGGGCCCTCTTCCAGTACAAGCCCCAGAACATTGATGAGCTTATGATCAAAGCTGGGGATTTCATCTACGTGGACCCGATGCACCAGTGCGACGTGAGCGAAGGTTGGGTCATCGGGATCTCGCACCGGACTGGCTGCAGGGGTTTTCTTCCAGAAAACTACACTGAGAAAGCCCACGAGTCAGACACATGGGTTAAGCACAGGTGACTTGGGGTTTTGTGGGTGTTGCTTCAAATCAGCCGCTTTGGGTTTTTTCAAGTGTTCCTCCTCGCTGGAAGCTGGAGGGCAGAGGAGAGGAGCGTCCTGAGGGTCTGGGTGGGATGCTGAGACATCTTCTGAAAGACAAGAGATAGGACATGCACCCTCAGACACCCAGAGTTCATTAGTTCAGAAGATGACCCCTGTTTGCTCCTGAACAACCTGAACGCCCTAATGAATTTTAAAAGACCACATTCTGCCAGGCAGGCTGAGCTTCCAGCCTGGCTCTCGGCTTTCTCCTTTTTTTTCATTTCAAGGGCTTTGAAAGTTAACTTGAAATGAAGCCACACAAAAGTGGCTCCACCACCTTGAGGCCACCCTCATATGTTGATTAATGTTGCGTCAGAAAGCATCTGTCTGGCTTCCTGCACTTCACTCTGCAGCCAACAGCACAGCTGATGCTACTTGTAGATTAGAGCTGATTTTTCTAAGCAGGGAGGTTTAGTTGCAGTTCTTGCTGAGCTCTCTGCAATGGGGAGGAGGCAGACAGTTCGTATTTCCTGCTTGAAGGTCCCACATTAGCAGGGTTATACACAATATCTGCCAGCAGTTCATAATATTTTGAACTCACTCTTATGAGGCATATTCTAAATCAAGAGCAAAGTAATGAAGTGGATTGTAAGTGTGCACAAATTATTGAACAGAACACAAATCCTGACTTACAAGTGCCTGCAGACAATATCATGACTCACAAATCTCTTCTATTTCTGTGTGTGCCCATGTTTGTGTGTTTGCTTCTGCTTTTTCTACAGGGAATATGTTTTTGTGACAGCTTCAAGATCCTCCACCCAAACTGAAAGGGAACCTAATGTAAAGCTGAATGGAGAAGCTCATAATCCTAGTATCTCAGGGAGTAGAACCAGTGCACTTTCTCTTCAGGTAATTGTTTGTCCCATTTCTAATCTTTGCCATGTGCTTGTACAGATATACTACTAATTAAAAGCATTTAGTAAATGTATTAATATCTTTCTTTTCCTTCCTTGAATTTTCATGTTATGTTGTAATGCATATATATATATCGTATATGTATACACTCATATTTTACACACAGACACTCATATTTTATGGTAGAATATGTCACAGATATTTTGTAGCGTATAGGATGTATATTACTCTTGCTTTTCATAAAACTCTTTTTGTTGCTGTCATAACAGCACAATACATGAATTCTCTGCTCATATTTCTCTGAGCACAGCCTTACTGGGCAAGCTCTGCAGAGATGTGGAGATGAGTCTGACAAGTGAGAGACAGGCACAATCTCCCCTGACTTCCATGTGGGTTCAAGGCAGAGTAACTATATCTGAATTAGGCCCATTGTTAATTTTTGCTCTTATTTACAGAGTCTATGGATGTCACCCTTGTGGTTTCCATGGTCCAAAATCACATTTAAGTGTCTTATTTTCTTCTTTGTTTTTATAGATATGTAGCTAATGCAAAAAACTGTCCAGAACATCTAGCTGGAGTGGTTAACAGCACTGATAAGATGGCATTTTTGTCCCAATTTCAAAATCAACAAGTATCAATTTTTTATAGTGTTTTCCACTGGTCTTCTGGTAGAAAGAACAAAACAAATAAGGAGTCTGATTTTTACCTACAGAACATTGGCTCTGACTGTCAGGACTGCCCAGGTTTGTTTGTTCTAACATCAAAGAAACAGAGGGCACCTTGAGGGAACTTCTATCCAGAACACTCTGTGTATATGAGTGTAAGACAGAAACTTCTGTATGAGTCCTACGCCCTTCCTCTGGCTCTTGGTTGCTCTTGGTCTCTCTTATCTAGGTCAGATCTATGGCAGAGTCACCACTTGGCCTGAGGAATATATTTTGCAGATAGACACTTCTCCAATACAGAGTTCCCCTGGCCACTGGGTTCCTCTGAAACAGAGGAGAAAGATCACAAAACTTTAGTTTAAACTCTGATCCTGTGGTGATTGATTGGTGTTTCACGATAGAAACACAATAGTGTTTAACAGAATTCATGACAATTCTTAACAATTCCCTTCTCTGCTGCTGAAGATGCACAATGCTGACCTGAGTGCTGCAGTAATGCTGTTTTAAGGCCTTTGACTTGTTCTTTCTTATCTTTTCATCAGTATTTAATATCTGTTGTATTCTAACCCCAAACTACTTAGTATTTATTTGTAATTCCACGCAGTCTGAGTGAAAAAAGCAGCCTCATAGGAGATCTGGGCTCATTCTTGACTTAGCCACACAGTAATAAAAATGTAGTAGTAGTATTTTCATTAAGAAAAGAAGGAGAAGCTTGGTGTTAGTCCTGGTGTAGAAAAAATCATTACCACTTAAATCTTAGCCAGTTTTCCTTTTTTTTTTTTTCATTAAGACCAGTCATATGATCTAAACTGAAGTCAGAATTCATTCCCACACTGAGATTAGAAGATCTGTTATCAGCACTATCTTTTACTAGTGCAAACCTTATTGCTCTCTACAACT
>VYZS01064379.1:241-14663 GCA_013400695.1 Neodrepanis coruscans
CCCTTCCAACTCAGCATGTTCTATGATCCTATGATCCTATGACTCTACCAAAAGCATCTCAATATGTGACAAAATTGTACCCATTTTGGCACACAAATCCATTCTGATCTTATTAGATAATTTCAAGAGCTGCAAAAGCAGAAGAAATCTTTCTTGTATATGGAAACAAGACACTGTAACAATAATGAATCTGCATTCAGCTAGCTTGTGTTTGCTTATCTATACGTCTTCTTCCTGCATATTTATAGAGAAAAAGAACACTGGTAATTTATAATAATCCCTAAGTAACCAGTATTCTCAGTTTTTCTATGAAACCAATAACTTTTCCATCCATCATCGTGGCACAGTCACCTCCTGGTGTCTCTGCCGGTTTTCCTAGGAGAGAAGCTTACCCCAGAGAAAGTCCTTCCTGCTCTTGTCAGGCTCCCTCTGGCTTCTCTAGTTTATAGATTTTGTTTAGATTTTTGCTTGGTGAGACAAAAGCTGTGTGATAGATCTAGGTTAGCTTAATCATAGAATGGCTTTGGTTAGAAGGGACCATAAAGATCATCTTATTCCAACACCACGCCATGGGCAGCAACAATTTCAGTTAGCCAAGATTGCTCACAGCCCCATCCAACCTGGCAATGAGCATCTGCAGTGATGAGGCATCCACAGTTTCTCTGGGCAATATGTTCCATTCCATTACAACCCTCACAGTAATGAATGTCTTTCTAATATCTAACATAAACCTACTCTCTTTCAATTTGAACTCATTCCCCCTTTTTTTGTAACTACACACTCTTGTAAAAAGTCTCCCCATCTTTATTTTAGGCTTCTTTCAGATATGGAAGGCTGCTACTAAGTCACCCCTAGAATTTCTCTTATCCAAACTGAACAATCTTAATTTTCTCAGCCTTTCATCATAAGAGAGGTGCTCCATCCCTCTACTCAACTTAGTAGCCCTACTCTGGACTTGCTCCAGCAGGTCGATGCCCTTCGTGTGCTGGGGACCTCAGAGCTGGATGCAGTGCTCTGGGTACATTGTGGGGGCAGGTGTCTCAGCAGAGCAGAGGGGCAGAATCACTTCCCTCGACCTTCTGGTCACACTGCTTTTCATGCAACCCAGGATACAATTGGCTTTCTGGGCTGGGAGTGCACATTGCTGGGTCATATCCAGCCTCTCATCCACCAGCATTTCCAAGTCTCTCTGCAGGGCTCTCCATCTGTTCATCCCCCAGCCTGGATTGATACCAAGGCTGCTCTGACCTGGATGCAGCACCTTGCACTTGGTCTTATTAAACTTCACAAGACTCCAATGGGACCTCTTCTAGAGTTTGTCCAGGTCCCTCTGGATGGCATCCTGCCCTTCAGGTGTGTCAGATGCACCACTCAGCTTGGTGTTACCTGCAAATTTTTTGGCAGTGCACTAATTCCTTTTGTCTATGTTATTAATGAAGATATTAAGTAACAGTGACCTTAATACAGCCCTCTGAGGGGGTTCCATATATTCACTGATATCCACTGGATCTCTCAGCTGTTGACCACTACTCTCTGGATGTGACCATCCAATCAATTTTTTATCCAGAGGTTCACCCATTGAGTCCGTCTCTCTCCAATTTAGAGAGAAGGATGTTGTGGGGGGCCATGTCAAAGACTTTACAGAAGTCCAAGTGAATGATGTCTTTAACCCTTCCCCTATCTGCTGAGGTAGTCACTCCACCATAGAAGACACCTGGGTTGGTTTAAAGAGGGATAAGATTTGGTGCATTTGTTATAATAAAATCTGTATCTTGACTACTGTTAAGCATAGTCTATTTGGTGGCATATAATGGATATTCTTTACAATGTAGAGACAATGTATATTCTATATTTAGACAAATATTCTTTTTATTTTCAGCTACAATGTCTGACACTTGCAAAGGAGATCTTGGAAAACGAATGGTGGATGATGACAGGGAAGGAAAGTCAGGAGAAGTGAAACACTAGGATACACCAGTTTCTTTGAAGATTTCAGCTGTATAGCTAGTCCATCTATGTGTACTTTATCAGACTGGAGAAATTAGTCGCTAGATGTTTCATGACCTGCATTGCAGTGAAATTCCACTTGCTGCCTGGTTTGAACATAAATCTTCTCTAGGACCACACACCAGTGAAAAGGAGCCACAACAACTTTCTGCAAAGCCTATGGAGGAAATCTCATAGATGTGCTTTGCTTGCTCTGGCTACTCAGCAGCTGCAGGCTACAACTCACTTGATCTTTCACGTATGAACACAGTTCACCAAGGTGGATATGAGACAAGATACATAATGAAAATAATTTGGCACTTTGGCACGGTGTTCTGGATTGACTAATCTTACTAAGATCAGTTCACCTTAGTTCATTAGGAGCTGGTTCCTCTCAGAAATAAGTGGTATGTGAAATAACCTGCCCCATCTGGGGACATTCATGTTAAAACAACAGGAAAGAAAACAATGTTGTCCTTCTTTGAGTCAGCATCTTTCTAGCACAGACAAACAATGGCCCAAAATATGTAGTGCCTGTTGTAATTCTTGTAATTCTTTCTAATATTACAAGAGGAAATGAATTTATTTCCTGGTTTCTAAATTCCCTCGTGCTATTAGACAGGCCTAAGTTATCTTGGGGCAGGGATGTACATACAGTAAAAACTTTTCTGAAATCCCTGTTGGCATGAAGTTAGTATCATTTGTCTCCTGCACTCTTTTCAGATTCACAAGAACAAATATGTGTTTTTAATGGAATCCTAGTGTCTTCCTAATAAATTGCATCTTTATGCTTTCAAAAGGTCTCTTTGTCCATTTTGTACTTGAAGAACAAAATTTTGTATAAAGTGTATTTGAANCTTCCCTCGACCTTCTGGTCACACTGCTTTTCATGCAACCCAGGATACAATTGGCTTTCTGGGCTGGGAGTGCACATTGCTGGGTCATATCCAGCCTCTCATCCACCAGCATTTCCAAGTCTCTCTGCAGGGCTCTCCATCTGTTCATCCCCCAGCCTGGATTGATACCAAGGCTGCTCTGACCTGGATGCAGCACCTTGCACTTGGTCTTATTAAACTTCACAAGACTCCAATGGGACCTCTTCTAGAGTTTGTCCAGGTCCCTCTGGATGGCATCCTGCCCTTCAGGTGTGTCAGATGCACCACTCAGCTTGGTGTTACCTGCAAATTTTTTGGCAGTGCACTAATTCCTTNTCAACTGCACCACTCAGCTTGGTGTTACCTGCAAATTTTTTGGCAGTGCACTAATTCCTTTTGTCTATGTTATTAATGAAGATATTAAGTAACAGTGACCTTAATACAGCCCTCTGAGGGGGTTCCATATATTCACTGATATCCACTGGATCTCTCAGCTGTTGACCACTACTCTCTGGATGTGACCATCCAATCAATTTTTTATCCAGAGGTTCACCCATTGAGTCCGTCTCTCTCCAATTTAGAGAGAAGGATGTTGTGGGGGGCCATGTCAAAGACTTTACAGAAGTCCAAGTGAATGATGTCTTTAACCCTTCCCCTATCTGCTGAGGTAGTCACTCCACCATAGAAGACACCTGGGTTGGTTTAAAGAGGGATAAGATTTGGTGCATTTGTTATAATAAAATCTGTATCTTGACTACTGTTAAGCATAGTCTATTTGGTGGCATATAATGGATATTCTTTACAATGTAGAGACAATGTATATTCTATATTTAGACAAATATTCTTTTTATTTTCAGCTACAATGTCTGACACTTGCAAAGGAGATCTTGGAAAACGAATGGTGGATGATGACAGGGAAGGAAAGTCAGGAGAAGTGAAACACTAGGATACACCAGTTTCTTTGAAGATTTCAGCTGTATAGCTAGTCCATCTATGTGTACTTTATCAGACTGGAGAAATTAGTCGCTAGATGTTTCATGACCTGCATTGCAGTGAAATTCCACTTGCTGCCTGGTTTGAACATAAATCTTCTCTAGGACCACACACCAGTGAAAAGGAGCCACAACAACTTTCTGCAAAGCCTATGGAGGAAATCTCATAGATGTGCTTTGCTTGCTCTGGCTACTCAGCAGCTGCAGGCTACAACTCACTTGATCTTTCACGTATGAACACAGTTCACCAAGGTGGATATGAGACAAGATACATAATGAAAATAATTTGGCACTTTGGCACGGTGTTCTGGATTGACTAATCTTACTAAGATCAGTTCACCTTAGTTCATTAGGAGCTGGTTCCTCTCAGAAATAAGTGGTATGTGAAATAACCTGCCCCATCTGGGGACATTCATGTTAAAACAACAGGAAAGAAAACAATGTTGTCCTTCTTTGAGTCAGCATCTTTCTAGCACAGACAAACAATGGCCCAAAATATGTAGTGCCTGTTGTAATTCTTGTAATTCTTTCTAATATTACAAGAGGAAATGAATTTATTTCCTGGTTTCTAAATTCCCTCGTGCTATTAGACAGGCCTAAGTTATCTTGGGGCAGGGATGTACATACAGTAAAAACTTTTCTGAAATCCCTGTTGGCATGAAGTTAGTATCATTTGTCTCCTGCACTCTTTTCAGATTCACAAGAACAAATATGTGTTTTTAATGGAATCCTAGTGTCTTCCTAATAAATTGCATCTTTATGCTTTCAAAAGGTCTCTTTGTCCATTTTGTACTTGAAGAACAAAATTTTGTATAAAGTGTATTTGAAGCATTTGTGTATGAATTTTCTCTTTGTTTGAGCTTATTTATCCATCGTAGAACTTAAAGTTGTATTTTGAGAACTGTGTTTAATGAATATTTAGAAGAAAAACATGAAAAATCCAACCAAACAAATATGGATGCATTCAAGTGATATCGTAAAAAGAGAGAAACACTAAGTCTAACATGAGATTAATATATCAAGAATGAACATGGTTTTGCTTTTGCCACCTTGGTTGCTTCTCTTCCTAATATTGTATGAAGCTAGGTCTACTCTTTACTAGAGTCTGGTTTTGAGTAAGCGTTAAGATCTTCTTTCCCTTCCATGGAAAACCACACACCACTTCTGTCTGCCAAGCCACAAGATTTGAGCTCCATCCATGACATGAACACAGGGCTGCCGTAACCAAAATGTGCATATATATGTCAACTCTCCAGGCTGGTAACGTAAAGCNATCCTGCCCTTCAGGTGTGTCAGATGCACCACTCAGCTTGGTGTTACCTGCAAATTTTTTGGCAGTGCACTAATTCCTTTTGTCTATGTTATTAATGAAGATATTAAGTAACAGTGACCTTAATACAGCCCTCTGAGGGGGTTCCATATATTCACTGATATCCACTGGATCTCTCAGCTGTTGACCACTACTCTCTGGATGTGACCATCCAATCAATTTTTTATCCAGAGGTTCACCCATTGAGTCCGTCTCTCTCCAATTTAGAGAGAAGGATGTTGTGGGGGGCCATGTCAAAGACTTTACAGAAGTCCAAGTGAATGATGTCTTTAACCCTTCCCCTATCTGCTGAGGTAGTCACTCCACCATAGAAGACACCTGGGTTGGTTTAAAGAGGGATAAGATTTGGTGCATTTGTTATAATAAAATCTGTATCTTGACTACTGTTAAGCATAGTCTATTTGGTGGCATATAATGGATATTCTTTACAATGTAGAGACAATGTATATTCTATATTTAGACAAATATTCTTTTTATTTTCAGCTACAATGTCTGACACTTGCAAAGGAGATCTTGGAAAACGAATGGTGGATGATGACAGGGAAGGAAAGTCAGGAGAAGTGAAACACTAGGATACACCAGTTTCTTTGAAGATTTCAGCTGTATAGCTAGTCCATCTATGTGTACTTTATCAGACTGGAGAAATTAGTCGCTAGATGTTTCATGACCTGCATTGCAGTGAAATTCCACTTGCTGCCTGGTTTGAACATAAATCTTCTCTAGGACCACACACCAGTGAAAAGGAGCCACAACAACTTTCTGCAAAGCCTATGGAGGAAATCTCATAGATGTGCTTTGCTTGCTCTGGCTACTCAGCAGCTGCAGGCTACAACTCACTTGATCTTTCACGTATGAACACAGTTCACCAAGGTGGATATGAGACAAGATACATAATGAAAATAATTTGGCACTTTGGCACGGTGTTCTGGATTGACTAATCTTACTAAGATCAGTTCACCTTAGTTCATTAGGAGCTGGTTCCTCTCAGAAATAAGTGGTATGTGAAATAACCTGCCCCATCTGGGGACATTCATGTTAAAACAACAGGAAAGAAAACAATGTTGTCCTTCTTTGAGTCAGCATCTTTCTAGCACAGACAAACAATGGCCCAAAATATGTAGTGCCTGTTGTAATTCTTGTAATTCTTTCTAATATTACAAGAGGAAATGAATTTATTTCCTGGTTTCTAAATTCCCTCGTGCTATTAGACAGGCCTAAGTTATCTTGGGGCAGGGATGTACATACAGTAAAAACTTTTCTGAAATCCCTGTTGGCATGAAGTTAGTATCATTTGTCTCCTGCACTCTTTTCAGATTCACAAGAACAAATATGTGTTTTTAATGGAATCCTAGTGTCTTCCTAATAAATTGCATCTTTATGCTTTCAAAAGGTCTCTTTGTCCATTTTGTACTTGAAGAACAAAATTTTGTATAAAGTGTATTTGAAGCATTTGTGTATGAATTTTCTCTTTGTTTGAGCTTATTTATCCATCGTAGAACTTAAAGTTGTATTTTGAGAACTGTGTTTAATGAATATTTAGAAGAAAAACATGAAAAATCCAACCAAACAAATATGGATGCATTCAAGTGATATCGTAAAAAGAGAGAAACACTAAGTCTAACATGAGATTAATATATCAAGAATGAACATGGTTTTGCTTTTGCCACCTTGGTTGCTTCTCTTCCTAATATTGTATGAAGCTAGGTCTACTCTTTACTAGAGTCTGGTTTTGAGTAAGCGTTAAGATCTTCTTTCCCTTCCATGGAAAACCACACACCACTTCTGTCTGCCAAGCCACAAGATTTGAGCTCCATCCATGACATGAACACAGGGCTGCCGTAACCAAAATGTGCATATATATGTCAACTCTCCAGGCTGGTAACGTAAAGCCAGAAACCTTCAATGAGGCAAATAGAAACCTTTTGTGTTGTAAAGACTCTTAAATGCAATGTTCATTTTTACAACATGTAACATTTGTCTTAGACATAAAGATTCTGCCTAAAACTCTAAATATGTAGGTCACTAGGTGGCTGTGGCTTGAAATGTCTTTTTTAAAACATTGCTCTCTCTCATACTCCTACTGGCACTTATATGCCAAGAGCATGAGTTTAACATATGTTGTGAGTACATAAAATCACTGTAGCAGAAAAACAAATGTATGAGCAATGGTGGCACTGAGAAGCAACACGTGTCAGCCCTGGACTTGGTCAGCTAAAAGTGTCAATGAAAAGGAGGCACAGCAGGATAAGAAAAGGAGGCTAAAGAAGAAAGCAAATAAGAAAGGAAAGAACACATGAAGAGAAGATGTCTGTTTGTAGGCATAGCTGATGTGCTTGCCCTAGAAGAAAAAGTTCTCTAAGTTATGTGTCAGTGAGCCTAAAATCTGCGTAGGCCTCATGCTTCAAGAAACACTGAAATGAGGCCTTCCTTTGTATTCTGACAACCATAAATGAAAAATGTTATTCTATTGTCTTTAAGACTAGTAATATGCCAACCAATCACATAAACTGTAGGGGCGCATGATCAAGACCACTTAACCAATGATTTTGTAAGATTCATCGCGTGATCATACAAGAAACATATAAAAATCTGTATATGATGCAATAAACTATTCCTTGCTTGCAACATAACTGAGGCCTGTGTCAGTATGCGTGTTAGCTTGGGATCGTGCCAATATGCAGCCATATCTGTTAACATCATTCATCAAACATGATAAAAATTGAACTGGAAGGACTTTTTTGACTAGATGTATATTATAGGATTTAGATCAAATTGTGTCCAAGGGTACAGGTTTTCAGATAATTCAAAGTCTTTATAGAACAGCCATACATATTGTTTCTGTCCTTCTTTGCAAAAAGCAGCTTTGTATAAGACCAGTTCTGAAACAAATGGTATTTCTTTCCCCTCCTCCTCCAAGTTCTAGTAAAAATTATCTCTTAAAATGCAAACTCACCTTCTAAAATTATATCAGTATTCATGGCTGGAAATGAAAAAGTGAATTACAGCTGAGTGCATTCAGTATACCAGCTGGTGAATAAAGAAAAGCAGCTGCTGATGGCAGCCAACTGTGAAGATCATGTGGACAATATTATGTTCAGAACATAAAGTGAACAAGTTCCATGCTGGCATGGAGTCTGTTGCTACAAAAGTGCCCAGTGCCTTGTAAAACTTTACAAATGGAGACAAATTGTATGGATTAGAAGTAATGTAGATAAAAATTACCATAGTCTTGGCTACACAACTGCTGCAACTAGCATGGGCCTTGTTTTGCACCATGAGCTAGTGCCTAATATGAACTACAGAGTGCCACTTTCGAGTTTAAATATTATTCCTATTGACCTGGCAAAAACATTAAGCTGAACTGGTAAGCCATTAAAGCATCCTTCAATATCCACACCTTAGCTTGTGCAAAAGAATGACTAATTTATGACAATACTTTTTTGTATCTTTTTTTAATTTCAGAACACTTTACACCAGAACTGATAACCATAGTTTGGAGTGAAAACACGAATTCACATCAAGGAGAGACAATAATCTGTTCTACATCACGAGTACTTTGTCTGGGAGCCAAACGACTTAGAAACCTCTTTCCAAATTACTCCCTGGTCAGCTCTTCTATATCGGCAATTTCCATCTCCCAGTTACAAGAAAGGAGAGTTGACTCTCCTACCACACTTGGATTGAGCTCATTATGAAGTTCACAGGACTACTAGGGATGTCCTGTGAGATCAGATCTTCTATGACCTGGATGGGAAGTGTAAAACTCCATGTGACCAAATCTCTAATACAGTGACAATATATAGGAGAAATGGGTCACTTAACATCTTGTCATGGGTGACTGTGACAGAAGCATCCTTCACAACACTTTTTAACAGAGGGTGTGTCTTCTACAGTTGTAAGGTATCTGCTGCTATGAACGCAGCCCTCAAGGTATGTAAAACCAGGGCACTCTCATGGGAATGGGAAGCTGGGAGTCTGGCATACTGCGCAGAAGACTCAATCATTCTTCAAAGGACAGCAATTCATTCCAATGCTTAATCACCTGCACAGACCAGCACTTCACTTCCTCCTTTTTTATTAGTGTTGAATATTTCTCACTGGAATTTCTTTTGCCTCTCCTCATGGCGGTGGGAGTCTTTGTTAAAGTTTTCCTTGTAGGCCATTACAGAACATTTTTGAGGCATTGGTTGTTTCTCTCCTCTCCCATTTCTAGAATATGGTCTGTTTCCTTCTCATTTGTTAAGATACTTTTTATATTTTCTATTTCTAATACAGCTGTCATCTGCCAGACAGCAATATGGATGCTGCATGTGAAGACTGAGAAGTTTGTCTCCATGTGCACAAGATGTATTATCTGTAGCCACCTCCTTCAGAAACAGTTGCTGCACCTCACAAGCTCCTCCCACCTGGGACATTTTAACCCCTTAAAAAGTGGTTCCACTGTTTGAATATCAGAGACGTTTGCAATCAGAACGCTCTCAGAGGCTCATATGGCCCTCATGGCTCTCCTATCTGACATTTTCTATCATTCTTACCGAATATTTAGCTGTGGGAGAAATCCAGACCTGTTTCATAGACATACTGATGGAGGTGCAGAAAAGCTAAAGGTGAGATCGAGCTCACTTTCATTCACCTACCCCCAAAACCAGGAATCTAATCAGAACTAGTCATCTAGGCTCTCTCTACAGTTGTTAAAGAAAGGCAGGTACCTACAGAGAATGATTCCTTCTTCTTTTCTCGGACAAGTATCCTAAAAGAGGTTGAACTGTACTCTGGAGATGCCTGTTTTTTCTGCCTGAATGACAGAGGAGACCAAAATGACTATCTTATCTGAGATACCTATCTGCAGGATGACTTCAGCCTAGTGCTAGGCTCCTATTCCAAGTGATGCACCAAAGCTCAAGTTGTGAGTCTGAGACTGAGTCAGGAATCAGACTTTCTCCCACTTCCCAGGCACCTAGCCAATTAAAGGGTCCTTCTTCTCAATGGAGCCATTCTTTAAAGCAGGATAATGTTAAAAATATTCCCCCTATCCCCCTGACACTTACACCTCTGACACCACTATTGTTTCACTCAAATTCCTTTGAAATCCAAAAGCTGCTATTACAACAGATATAGAGGTTTTTTCCACTACCTTTTTGTTCTTTCTTTAAAACAGCAACAACAAAAACTGACAAGCAGGAAAATTCAGGAAGAGAAGGCTCAAGGCTAAGGCAGGGTTTCTACCTAATTTGAATTCAAACAAGCCTTTCATTATTTTCAAATTTAATTACAGCTTTCAATTGTGTAAAATTGTATGTGAAAATAGTATACAGAGCTTAAATATTCCCTAGAACACCAGGGAGAATCGCAAATACTGGTAATTTTCAGGCTGGCTGTTTTCTTGATCAACAAAACACCACAATACCTTCCTATGTGTCCTGACTAAGCAGATGAAGAAATGTATTTTATATACCTTAAAAATGCATATAAATATGGCCCTATCTAAGATTTAGTGAGAAGATTTGGCCTTCAGAGGTGATGCTAGAATTCATTCGCAGTTTTCAAGTGCCCTGGAGAATGTAACTGGAACAGATAATTTTCCAAAATACTGCTTAACTAACCATAATAGTTCCTATATCACATATATAATTTTCTAGTAAATGTCATTGGCGTTTTCAAAACTTGCTGTGTCTTTGCATTAAAATGGAGTGCACATCTCAGAGGCATTTCTGTAACATCGCCTTTTGGTCATGTTGAACCCTTTTGGCTTTTATACCCGTTACACTCTCAAGGATGTTACTCCTAGGAATAAGGGCCCAGGACTTGATCCAAATGCAGTGACTGTTTCTCCTGCTTTGTTCAGTGTCTTCACAAGAGCCTATCCTATCATTTTTCAGAGAACACAAATGAGACTGAGGGTAACAGCAAATTGCAATAGGTTTGTTGTTTACAACTCCCCAAACGAATTTCATGCAACAAACGAAAGGTAGCTCTTTCATTCACTAGCTTCCAAGGATTTTTGAGAGCAGCAAATATGTCAGAACCTGTTCAAAAAGTCATTGAATATATAATCTTTGAAGTACTAGGTAGCTTAATTCAGTAGGTCATTAATAGCTTTCACAACAGAATAGAAGAAATTCATATCTTTCCAAAGAACTGTATTTTAGTTTGCTTGTTTACTTGTTAAACAACACACAGACCTGTAGGGCTCTAATGTACACACAACGTTTATTCTGCAGACAGAAAGGTGAAAAATGTACAACTGTTCTTTTTTCTAGGTTTTGGGGGGTTTTTAGTAGTGGGAGTTCAAATTCTTGTTCTGGGTTACCCAGAGCAAGAGTTTAATGATGAATTGTGAATTAACTCAAACTCCAAATCTGTGTCATCCCAGACTAAGAAAATTTGGGAGTTTTGTTCTGCTTCTAGGTCACTGTGGAACTGTTTTTTATTATCACAAATATTTTGATTGTTGTGTATGCAAGCTTGTGTATAACATACGCTGCTTCCAGTGACAGTTTGCACACACGCTTTCTGCTTGCCTGTTGACGCTCGGGTCTAGGAATTCCTCTCACAGTTCATACATGGATATGTACAGCTCTGGCCATGGAGATTACAATATGTTCTTGTGCTCACAGAAAGACACAAGAAGTTTTTATCTGCAGTGACCAGTGTGCACAATGTATTTTTCACCTAACTGTCAAAGAAAAATGTAATACTGGAGTGGGTTTGAATGTCAAAGTTTCGGTAGCATGGAGGCTACAGGGGTGGCACGTGTGAGAAAATGCCAGAAGCTTCCACCATGTCTGGCAGAGCCGGTGTCAGTCACGTCCAAGACAGACTTGTTGCTGGCCAAGGCTGAGTACAACAGCAGTGGTGGTAGCACCTCTGGGTCAACACATTTAAGAAGTAAAAAACTGTGCAACTGCAGATGAAGAAAAGAGTGAGAACAGCTGAGAGAAACAACTCTGTAGTCACAAGGGCCAGTGAAGAAGGAGGAGGGGGTGCTGAAGGTGAGGTGCAGAAGGACACTGGAGCTGTTCATGAAGGATGGTGGCATGTGGTAAGGACTCATGTTGGAGAAGTTTATGGAATATTTGTCTCATGTGGGAGGGACTCCATGCTGAAGCTGGGGAAGGCTATGAGGAGGAAAGAGCAATAGAAACAACATATAATCAACTGACCACCATGCCCCTCGCCTTGCAGCCCTAAGAGTGAGGATGTAAATAAAATTGGGAGTGAAGTTGAGTCCAGGAGGAAGGCAAAGATATGGGGAAGGTGTTTTAAAACTTGGATGGATTTATTTCTCATGACCTTACTCTGATTTTGATTGGTAATTATTTAAACTAATTTCCTCAGGTTAAGTGTGTTTTACCCATGACAGCAATTGTTGAATGGTGTCTCTCTGTTCTTATCTCAACACACAAGCTTTCTATTATTTTTTTTCTCTCATTTCTAGCTGAGGAGGACGATAACAGAGCAACTTTGGTGGGCACCTGGCACCCAGCCAGGGTCAACGCACCACAAATACAATAATAGTAAATCTATCATAGCACAATGGAAAATCAAGGAAGTACAGTGTATTATTTCCAAGAGAAAGTGAAACTACCTGTCTAAAAGAATTCAGAAAGAAGATACGGTTGAGCTTCCCATGCTTTCAGGCACAGAGCTCCCTTTGGAGTTGCTGCTTACTCACAGGGGAACTTGGCTTCTGAGGACTCTTGTGTCAGAACCTTACCCAACCACTGCCAGCCCTACTAGGCCCATCCCATCTGTTGAATGGGAAAATGTTTTTGTTTTAAAACCTTTTTTTGCCTTTCCCTTCTCCATGTGGGGTTGGGGGGAGGGGTGGTGCTTTGGACCTTTTTTATTTTTCTTGTGTTTCCTAGGAAATGGCACCTTGCAGACTGCAGACCCAGGCCACAGAGAGTGCAGGCCAGTCAGCCCAGCTCAGCCCGTGGCTCCATGGAGCACACCGTGTGGGGACAGAACTCTCCTGCCCGCTCTCCTGCAACCCTGCAGGAGAGCTCAGGCCGCGGCTCTTGGCCCATCTGAGGCTGGGGTGGTGGCGGTAGTGGCTGCCAAGCGGCTTCTCCCAGCCCCAGGCAGTGGTGGGGTGGGGCTGGAGCATGTGGCAGCTCCCACCAGTCCCCGTCCATGTGTGCACTGGCCCCCAGCAGCAGGATCCCCCTGCACTGGCGGGACAGAACACTAGACCCCAGCAGTGGGCCCCCCCTGGACTGGCAGCGTGGACAGCAGAGAGGCACTGAACAATGGCTGCTTGAGGTGGTTGGCAGCCCTTTTTACAGCCTCCATCCCTCGGCGGCACCCTGGGGCCCCTTCAGGCTCCTGCAGCAGCTGCAGTGGGCAGGGCTGCCCCTGCGGTGGCCATGGCCGGTGCACAGGGTGAGGCCAGTCCCTGGGCTGGTTCCACCATGTAGAGTGGACACAGGGTGCTACCGGTGGCCCTGGGCCCTCAGAGCAGGTGTTGGCAGGACAGCAGTGGCAACCCCTCCTCCTGGCAAGCTGCATCCACAAGGCATTTTGGTGGGAATGGCACCATGTTGCCTCGTGGTGAAGTCTCAGGGAGGAGGCAGCACCCAGCACCATCATCCAATGAGGAGGAGGCCTGCTCGGGAAGGGTGCCCCGAGAAAACATGAGAACAAGCATCCTATAAAGGCAGCAGACACAGAAGTCCTGTCTCTCTTTGTGGCTCGGCTTTTGTCCCAGCTCCCTCTCTCTTTGCAGCTTAGCTCCCCTGTCAGCTCCCGGCTCTCAGCTTTTCTCCCTTGGCCCGGGCAGCAGTGTGGCTTGATTGACAGAAGAGGCAGTCCAGTGCTGAGGACCACGCAGCTTCCAGCAGTGGTATCTCCTCCCCTTGGGGTCCCCCAGGGTTTCCTTTCACTCTTTTTATTTTCCAGCAGCTCTGGAGTGGGACCAGCACTGTCCATGGGCCAGCCTCCCTTCCTTCCGTTGCTCCACCAGCTCAGCAGCTAGCCTGGAGAATAGTTTGTTTTCTTTTGTGTATTATTGTCAGGTTTACTGTTTGTTAAATAAAACTTTTGGTTCTTGTTTCTCTATTCGATCTCTTGTCACTTGATAATGTCGCCTAGTGTCTAAACCAGTACACCACTGCAGTAGGGTCAGTCAACAGCTTCCAAAATGAGGAGTTGTTATCTGAGTCCCCTTACACCACTTGGGGCTTGCAGAGACACTAAAAAGCAACTTGATAAGAAATAGAAAACAAACAAAAAAAAAA
>VYZS01064380.1:20398-32438 GCA_013400695.1 Neodrepanis coruscans
GTTTAAAGTAATCTCGTATTACACTTTTTTTTACAACATTCTAGTTGTGTACATCTAAATTTAAACCTTGCAAACTAAACCTTAGTGCCCTTCTCCAAAAGTCTGTAATTAGATCATCGCAACAATTAAGTTTTACAATTGTTGTGCCATAAAACCACAATAAACACATGGGAACAATCAAATACTTCAGAGGCCCCTGATGATTTAGGGATGTGCCCATGAACAGCTTGTCAAACTGCAGCTAATGTCTTTGCATTAAAATTAAACATATATATACCCTCATATCACAACAAATATACCATGAAATATTATCTTCATTATATATCCAGATGCTTCCTTTAAAAGCAAGGAAATAATGAACCCAAACAAGTTTTCTTGGATAGCATCTAAAGGACCTAGTTCTGAAAAAAGCTATGGGAATTTCCAACCCAAATCCATGGACTGAAAACAGCCTTGAAACAAATCACCTTATTTCCTTATTTGAAAGTGGTCTTCTCCCCACCACTGCTAAGCCCTTGGTTTGCAANTTCTTTATTCAAGGCACTTTCCATTTCACAGCAAATCAAACACTTCAAACAACCACACTGGCTGCTCATGTATTTTCTGAGCCTTGTTTTCTGCCTCTAGATACAAAATAAATTGCTGTAATAGGTTTTTTGTCAAAAAGGAAAACTTATCAAGCTTTAGCCTTACTTTTTCATTCTTCTGACAAGAGTATACTTCTTGGATTCTGTGGAGATCTTGAAAGACATTAAAATTCTAAACAAGATGCATCCCTGCGCCACAATAAAGAAACACAGACTTCTCCCTTGCAAAAACTTGTGCTGTGGACTCCTTTCCATCATGAGTCAGATGTAGAGATGTGATGCCTGTCCTGTGACCTACTGTTGGAGGACAGAAAGAGGACTTTTGGAGGATTAAAGGCAGTGGAGGAGATCCCCCACTGATATCTTTAGAGCTGAAAACTAGTGAACTCTTTCTGTCAAAACCCCTGCTCTGTGTGACTTTCTGAAAGTGCTTTGTATATAAATTGAAACTTGGCCAGTTTCTAAAATCCTGTACTTAGGTCACAAGAGATCCCTGCAGTGCCACAGGCTGGGNAAATCTAAAGAACTTCGTTTTTCATTGCCTCCAGCAGGAATTGGAAACAAAGCCTTTCAACTGCACTTTCCTGTTGCAGAAAATTAGAAAGGAGGGCAAGTCATAGTCCCTTCAGAAGTAATGAGAAATTGAGGTTATTTTGGGATTATATTGATGTGAGAATGCTTTGATATTTTTGTACCACTATAAATCTAAACTTCTCTCAATTCCAGTTCTTGAGCATGAAAAGGATCACTCTTTTAACTATGTTAATACCATCATTGAAACAGCAGTGGGAAATTTATGCCCTTTCTCCATCAAGACCTACACTGCAATCCAGTAAATGTGTTTTGATTACCAAGAGTAAGAAAATGGGGCTGGGAAAAGCTGTAACTCTGAAGGAAGGAAAAAAACAACAAAGATGGGGGTGAAAAAAGAAGTAAAGGGGAAAATCAGAAGAGACATAGAAGAAGAGAATTAAAAATCACAAAGGACTCAAAAATAAGCATAAATAAACTTGTTATTTAGCTGCAGGAATTCATTCATTCAATTTATTCTACCTGATTTAAGAAAACTTGGATGGAATGCCAGTACCCAAAAAAACATATCCAAATTTCGTGATTGTTGGGCAAAATGGGGATCCACCTGAAGAAACCACCCGAAGAAAAAAAGGTGTTTTTTCATTTTTTCATTCTTTTGCTAAAGTTATCCTTCTGCTCTGGTATATACAAATAATGAATAATCCATGTCCACTATTTAGAGAATACTCAGTATTTTGTATTAGCAGCAATAAGACTATATGAGTTCTAAGAGTCAAAAATTACAAGACAAAATGAGAATATTGAGGATCCTCAGAAAAGGAAATTCTTTTAACAATTTTCATAGTTGGAAAGCAGTTAGATGTGTTCATGTATTCCTTTTTCTTTTCCTCATATTTAACATAGATGTAGCATGGCTGATTATTCACCACATTCAAACATTTTAACCACACTGGGGACCAAAGAGAGACAAATTATTCAAGAAGAAAATGTATAAAAAGACACTTGAAGACACTGATTTTTCATATCTTTCTCTAAAAGTAGCAATTCTCTTTTATTTGTACTATTCTTTTAAGTAAAATTCAGTAGGCAAAGGAAAAAGTGTATCTCAAAATAACCAGTGAAGTCAAGAGATTTATTACTTACACAGGAATTTTTCAGTTTGCTTCATTAAATGCCTTCCTAAAGGTTTTAAAGCACTTTACCTAATATATATCTTTGCAATTTCAGTGTCAACACAGTGAAAGAGCCTCTAACCTAACTCTGGTAAGTCCCTACTGCTTTCTTGTACCCCACTTCCACTGAAATTGAGTTAAATATTCCCTCTAGAACAAATTAGAGCACAGAACATGTCAAGCCTTCCTCTAAAACCCTTGGAAACTTTAACAGAAAGCCTGTTATATTTGTGGCCTGAACTGCCAACAAAGATGCTCTGTTCTTTTTTGTTCACAGAAACTAAACATTCAGAATAATATCAGGTTCTTTCCTAAAAGCCAACAATAAGCAGCTCATCATTATTTCTCTTGTGACTCCACATTGATTGTGATAAACACACGGAATAATTTGAGTCAATATGGAATTCTATACAAATCGCACAATTTCATTTAGTTTGAGTCAATATCCTTTTCAAAACCATGTAATTTGTGGTTGAATCCACAATAGGATCCTTTTGTGGGTACTTGCAGAGCAAAAAGAAATCCTTTTGCTGAAAGTACTTCTGCAGTTCAATATTTACAGCGTTGGTGCAGTGTAATGTTAAAGAGCTTTCTTTCTACCCTCAAACAGTATAAAAGCTTATTATTTAAAACTCATGGATTAAAATCTGTCTGCAATCATAGAAAGTAAAATATGTATGAACTGATTTTACTCTGGTTTGTTCAATTAGCTCTATTTACAAATCAATGCACAAAATTTCATAATGTGATAAAAAAGCGAAATAAATATTTAATATTTGCCTTTGGCTTTCCCAGAGAAAGCTGTCCAGTAATAGAATTTCTTATTTCTACCTCCAAGAGGAGACATAGCTACCTCATAAATTGGAAACTAAATATTGGTTAGGTGGCTAGTGGCCAGCATCCACATTGATGGCACCAAGCTAATCTAAATCAGCTGACTATCATTTTATTCCATCTTTATCAAAAACTCTTATCATTTTCCACTTATCTATGAAAGGCAATCTCTGGCTTACCTAGAGAAGTGCATTTAGATTTGCCAACGGAGCTGCTGATGTCCAGAACTACAGGATTATTACAGAAATGGTATATATTTTCCTTTCTAGGTACCATTAATGGCTGATGACCAAACCAGCTTGGAACACTCACTGGTTTTTGTTGTAAACTGGGATTCAATCACTCTTTAATTAATTAGTATTTCCTGCTTTGTGAAAAAGCAGCAAGATGTGCAAAATTAGCAGTAACACAGGCATATAGACCCAGTCAGGTCCTTAACCTACTCAGGTTCCAGAGCTGCTGATTTTTTAAATACAGATAATATAGAAGACTAAAAAAATGAAAAGTGCTGAGTCTGTCACAGTGCAGCTTGGTTAAAAAAATGCACCAAGCCCACCTTTCCCAATCTACCCTGCAGCAAATAATGAAATTCTGAATGCATTTTGAGGCATCTAAAAAATAATACTGCTAAACACTTTCTATGTCCTTCCTCTTCTTGAGTACTGGTAAGATATATCCTTTACTAGATACTGAAAATTATACAAATTAAATCAAGTATCTTCATTTAACAGAAACCTACATCATGCTAGATGGGGCAGACAGCAGTGACTTTGGTATTTAAATAAGCACATGAATTATGACTAAGTGAGTGCTATGAAGCTGAATTCCAGCTTTCAAGCTGGGGAACAAGGTTTTGTGACCTCAGTTCCAAATAGCATCAAATGTTCATGTCTCATTTCGGTGGCATTCATGGAAACTGGTGTGGAATCAGGGTGTTTCTGCCCTCCTCTGAACCTGTGCTATGTGTCTGACAAAACATCATTGATGAATCCTGATTAGCCATGGAATTGAGAGTGAGTGCTTCTACTTCTGCAGTTACTGATCAGGTAATTCAGTGTGCAGCGAGGTATGACATTGATGTGAGGACAAAATAAATTGCTGCTTTTGCCACAAAGTGGTGGAATGAACCCAATCTCACAACATCACAGAATTTAAAGAGGATTTAAACAACACTGGTGTTGTGTCCTTATCTGTGGTTTAGAAATCACTTTGGCAGTAGCTCAACAGTTACAACTTAGAATCTGGTCTCATTCTCATTTGGCAGAAAATCCTGTTTCTCCTCTACGTACCACTGATGTGATCAGTGGCTGAGGAAGCCCACAGAGCAGCAGTAAAACCTGATTCCTGCTGGGAAACCCCTGGCACATTGTTCTTGAAGCTCTCAGAGAGCACTGCAGTGAGAACAGTCACCAGCACACAGTGTTCTTCCAGGGCTGGGAATGCAGATCCCTGTGTGCTCAAGTGTGCTGTCACGGGGTGTGATTCCTAAGGCAGTGCAACAAATGGCTTAGAGGGGGAAGCAGTCTGAAACTGTATTAATGCACTGCCTCATCCCATTTTGCTCTTCCTGAGGCTATTTCCAATAGAATTGGGTTAGAACAAATTCCTGCTCTGAGCGGTTTCAAAATTCTGGCTTTTTAATTGCACAGAACCCAGATGAAATGGTTAGTAATTTCCAAAAATCCAAGTGAAACATGAGCAAACAGTCCTTTCCAGGTAATTCCTACCAGGTATTAAATCACCAGGCCGTGTTCAAACTTTGGAATGTTTGTTTTGCAACTAACTCCTCTCCAAGACATTTGGCCATTTTATCTTGTTTTGCTTCACTCCTGTGCTTGTTCTTCCATTTACCTCTTGTATTTAATTATCTTGCTTCATTATGCTCCCTTTCAGGCCAAGAGTAATTTGAAATGACTGCAGCGATTGTTGGTAAGTTTCTACTACATTTTAGATAAAAAAGAAAAAGAGAAAAAAGTAATTATACAACCATTTCATTGTAGTCAATAAGGCCATTCTTGGCATGAAGTGTTACTTAGGATTAAAGATAGCAGATGTCTGCCTTAAGTGAGTCTTCTATTAAGCACTGCACATGAGTACTAAATATTGTAAAGGTTAAAGACTTGAATTTATCACAAGTTTATTATGGGAGCATGAATACTTCTGTAACCCCACAATAATATACACAGTATATTGAGTACTAAAGCTACAGTGCTGCAAATGTCAATTGGCTCATAAATAATACAAAACAATTTCATATATACATGAATTTAATTATTTAGGCTGATAAAATTTCCACAAGTGCAGTGCTGTGCTGGCTGAAACTATGTCCCTGTCCATCGTAATAAGAACAGTTATAAATGACATATTTTGAAATATGCAAGTCGGGTTTTCAGAAGAGAAGTTCTACTGACAGCAGCTAAAGGGGAGCCTGGAGGGCTGGCAGCCCTGGTGGGGTGGGATGCTCGGGATGCAGGGCCCATGGCCAGGTGTGTCCTGGCCCGGGATGGGCAGCAGCACGTTCAGTGCATTGTAGTTCTGTTCCACCAGATGGCTCCAAGCACATACATTCCCCCCCCAAAAAAATTCCCAGCCGAAACATTTCATTAAATGGCAACTCTTGAAATCTCGCTGATACATTAATGTTTAGGAGAACTGTTTAATTAAGCACAATCAGAAGGCAGTTGTAGGCACTTGCATAGGAACCAAACAGAAACATTATCAATTTGCTTTTATAAATGTTTAAAATATGATATCTAGGCCAATTAATATGTTCATGGTTCATTGTGCTGGTTGAGGTTTGTAATTCCTTTGCAGTTTTGTTCTCTGAGGTTTATTTTGTCCATCAGAGTACCAATATCTATTTAGGAAAGAGATTATCAGCTGTACATGTGGAACAGCAGACAAATCCACTGATGGGAACTTCCCAGCTGCCATAAGTGTCTGTATAGACATGTACAGAATAAGTAAAATGTTCCCAGTCTTATTTACCAAAACCCTCCATGAATTTGGAGTTTCTCTCGTGCTAAATCTAGAGCTGAGGACTGTGTACTGCATTTGGGTGTGTAATATAGATCAAACCATGCACAAGGAATATGAATACGTGATATGCAGAAGAGGAAGAGAAAAGGAGGGTTTTTTCCTCATTGTGACCTAAATTTAGTTAGTCAAGGAGGCAGAAGGGGATGCACAAATGGTAAAACTGAAAATACTGACAGATATAAAGACAGTATAAGAAAGGTACTAAAATAGCTCTTGTGTTTTGAAAGAATTAGTATGTTTTTTAGCAATTGCTGAAGAATAAAAAGGTACACAAATGTTGTGCCAGGCTTGATTTTAGTGACTGTTTGGCCAGCTGTTCTTGCTAAATCATCTGGTTGTCTGCAGGCTTAGACAATGTGAATCTGGAAGTGTTTGCTCTGAATGGATCTGAACAAACCTGTGACAAATCTGAGTGTAAATAACTCCAAAATGAAAGTTGGTTGCCAAGCTGTACCTGATTTTGTACCAGAAGACAGTAGTTCTACTGTCAAGCTTTAGTCAACATAACTTGAATCCTTCTTAAAACATACCAAATTATTTCCCAGGTTTGTGTTGGGTTGAAACCCTTCCCTGGTTTCAAAGCTCATTTCAAATTCCTCACATGGATTTACAAGGAATCAATGCTCTGTCTCCTTTGTCCTACTAAAAAAATCTGTATCACTTACAGGTAGCGCCACTTTTGGGCTATATATCACATCCTATCTAATATTTGCATAAGTTATTATATGTTAAAGATATAATTTTTGCTTTCTGAAAGGTTCCTTCTACAAGTCCACTTCCTGCTGATTTCAACAGCAGTGGGGTCATCATGAAACCAAGGATTTCTGCTCTCACATACATCCCTTTATATACAAAGGTAAAGACAATCAGTGATTTCATGGCTTCAAAAGTCAGGAATGTAATCATTAAAAAGCCTCAGTGAAGTTTGGCCCATAGACAACATGCTTGTTTCAGGTATTTAAGACAAATTTCTCTGTACAGCATTTGAAAATTCTAGGTTTGGCTTTCTTTTGTTTCTTTTCAGATCTCAAGACATCCTAATTTTATTAGTAATAACAGTAATTACTGATAATAACTGTAATTTGGTAATAGCACAAAATAATGGCCATTTCTCACTGTTAAGTAACATATTTCTGAAGTATTTTTGTACATCTGACCCACCCAGTGCACTGCAAACCTGCCAGATAATCTTTCTCTGGGTAACCAGCTGAAACATTCTGCTTTTAACCACAGAAATTAAGAACAAACCATATAGGCTGCTTCTTTCTGGATTGAGCCCTATTAATTAAGAAATGATTTATGCAGATTTCAGAGTTTCCCATGAGGTACTCATACATATACTTAGAGATTTTCTCAGAAATAAATTACATTATAAATTTCTCTTCACTCCTCATAATTTTGGCTCAGGTTAAGGAACTTAAAATATTGAATGACAGACAGAAGACGCTGATGGAACTCCATTATTTCAGAAAAAGTTCATGGAAGAAAAAGGCTGTGGCTCTTGTTCACTGATTTATAAGAACTGGTTGCACCAGTTCAACTTAATGTAAGAGTTTCACATGGTTTATGTCACTTCAGGTTCAGTGAGACAATCTCAGTGCCTCAGCAGGACTGGGACATTCCTCTTACACTTATACTTACTTGACCCTTACAATGACAGCATGAACTTCTGAAAAGTGCCAAGATACATAAAATTTTTCGATTTTTTTTAATTTTATTTTCCCAAAAGAGAAATTGACACAATTTAAAATATTTTATTTTGGTATGTGTGAGATCAGCAGGTACACTCTGGGGATCTAAATGGATTTTTTCCATTTGAAATTTAGCTGATTTTGTAAAAAAGACACAAAAGTATTTATGATTTTATTATAGATTAGACATTAATGTTAAGCATTGAAAGAACAAATAAAAGAAAAGGTGCTTTGCCTCCAAAAGTTTAAAAACAGAGTGAACATAATAACTGCTTTAAGTTATTCAAGAATTAATAAATGCAACATCCTTTGTTTTCTATCAATTATAATAATAAGCTATTTTGTGAAGTTTAGTTTTAAGTGCAACTTCTTGAGTGAGCATAATGATAGCAAATTTTCAGGGTAATTCTCCCATGTTTCATTTTAGGAGACACATGACAGATTTTAATATCCTGGACCAGTAGAAAGATTCCTACATTTTCACAGTGAAACCAGAAGTTTTTTAAAAGTATTAATCTGAAGTCTGAAATAATTGAATGATACTTTTTTTAAAAAAAATAATTCTGTTATCTCTTCCCTTCTTGAAATTTATGAATTCTGCAATTTAATGATTCATTTCTTAGGATCAAAATGTTTGTCTTGAACTTTTGAAACACTACAAGTGAATCTTCACAAGTTATTTATCCTTCATCTGTGCAGCCTTAGAATGCATGACTTACCAATTTGTATAGGTAATACTACAGGTTTTCATAGGTAATACTTTTCTCTGATACAAACCACAGNTACAAGTGAATCTTCACAAGTTATTTATCCTTCATCTGTGCAGCCTTAGAATGCATGACTTACCAATTTGTATAGGTAATACTACAGGTTTTCATAGGTAATACTTTTCTCTGATACAAACCACAGGTGGTGGAGTTTTCTGATAAATGCTTTGGGCTGGATGTGTGATTTTTCTTTGACAAACCACTGCATGAAGCCACATAAGACTAAAAGGGCCAGATTTTCACAAAACCTTTTTAAGAATCCTCTATATGGAACAAAAGCCATCATCAGCCCATGAAACTCCATGGCCTTAAGACCTTCCACAACCACAAGACCTAAGAAATGGACAGATAACATTATCTCTAGTGAGGTTCTTTTGTCATTAAGATCTCAGGAGAGTTACATCTCTTAGGAAACAGCCAGGGAAAAACAGCTTCTGCATTTTCAGTTGTTACTACTACTTGTTTGGGTCTTTTTGTCATGTCCCTTTTGCTGCAAGTTTGCTGTTTTTCACAGATTTTGGTAAGATAAAGCTAAGATAAAGTAGATAATACTTTGGTAGAAAAATCAGAATATTTAAAACTCATAACATGTGCTGCAAGATTTCACCCCAAAGCAGGTAAGAAATGTGCACACATCCTGCAACCTCCAGAAAAGCCATGTCAGCTGTGCAGCTCTGTCTGCCTGTGAACATCTCCTTGTGGACTAAAAGCTGGCAGTAGGTGGCTCAAACAGAAACTCATCCTTCTAAGAGAAAAGCACTGAAAGCCTGAGCCAGCCACCTAAATTCCCTGAGAGCTACCTCCATCTGAGTGGGAGCAGCTCTCTTTGCCGTTACACCTAAGAAAATAAATAGCATTGAGAGCACCTGATGAGCCTGATGTGTGAATGGGATGAATGGGAAATTGGGATGTTCCCAAGGTCGTTGTGGTTTGCTCTGAGAATCTGTTGTTGGAGTGCAGTGGCTCTGGGATGCACCTACTGCTGGGTAGGTAGTTTAATTCCAAAGTGTATCCTAAAATCTGTGTTTTGTTAATTATCCCTATAACTCACATTCAGTTTTAAACACAAAGCAAGTTTTGCTCAGCAGCCAGTCCCAAAAAAATCAATCTGAAATATTTCTGCTCTATAAATCACCATCAGCTGATACATATTGGAGATCAGAAGCAGATAGCTGCAGCAGGACGAATTTTGTTTGATTTCTAACTAGCATTTTTTATTAGCTCTGCTGGCAACAGTTGAATGATTCTAAACACTAATAGAAACTTGTGAGAAAAAAAATCCCCTTTTATGTAGCAGGATGGTAGCAAAGGCACTGCTGTAGCAAAGAAGCTGAAGGATCCTTTGAGCAACCTGGTCTAGTGGAAGGTGTCCCTGACCATGGCAGAGGGTTGGAATTAAGTGGTCTTTAAGGTTCTTCCAAGCCAAATTATTTTATGATTCTAAGATCCATAAGATAAGACAATACAGTTGAGGAGATATACATACAATTCCAGGATAAAAATAAAAAGGGGAGAAGATGTGTGGCCAGCAACTGTTCAAGTAAAGCAAACACACTTTAACCACTGCTGTCCCCTGCCTCCCTCCCAGTTTGTGTGGAACTGGTAACTGCAGTACAGACTGACATGATTGATTGATAATGATATCTGATTCACATGAATTCTGAGGCTATTTCTGTAAGGAAGGACTGCTAATGAAAACAAAGATTATCCTTGTGCACACCTAGCAACAATGTAGACACACACTGAGTCATTGGGGGCACAAACTAGATGAAGTACAAATATTTGAGAATAGAAGTCAAACCAACTAAGTGTCCTCAAAGAAAGGTGACACGTCCTTTACTACCAGTTTAGTATGGAGATTACACCACTGAGCTTTGTTACCTGAAAGAGAATGTAGGTAGTTGATCAAGCTCTGTCTTGAAAATTAGTGAAATAAGGCATACAAGTGAGAAAGACCTCATTTAAGTAACACCACAATTTTAAGTGCTCTCTCCAATGCCAGTCACACACCTGCCTTTCCTGGACTTCAGTCACACTCCTTGGAACAAATCTAACACTGGTGTACTCATCTGTAGATGAAGTTAGTACAGAAGCTTATTCCTCTGTTCCTTCGCAAACATGGTCAGTAGAAGTTTTACTACATGGTAGTTAATTGAGAGTTCAAAGCTTCCATTTTCTGCATAGTGCATATATTAAGCAGATAGGTTTAATAAAGCCTCTCTGGCATTAATTCTCTAGCAATAATCATGTAGTCAAGTGAATTGGATCCCTACTGCAATCCTGGTGTGCAGTATTAATAGCTTTGAATACTTTCCTGAATGATATGCCTTCAAATGCCCCAAGAAAGCAGATAATTAAATACATTTAAGTGTGAATTAGTTTGTTGCACTTCATGACTGAAGGCTGAAATTCTCTTCTATTTAAGATGTTCTGGATCCAGTCCAGAGGAAGTTAAATGAACTCTGTGCAAAAGTAAGCTAAGGCAACACAAGGATTAGTGTGGCTCAGAGCCTGCCATTGAGAGGAATGGAGGATGGATTGGAGGAATCACAGGAGTAAACCAATGCCGTGGTTGTTTTGCTGTCCTCTCATCCCAGAAATTTGAGGTTCCACACAACTACAACCTCTGCCTGTTTCTTGAGCTGAACCCAGCTCTGGGAATGAACAAACACTGAACTAATGACATATTTAGGCTATAATATCACATATTGGGCAGAATATGCCCAAGAGACACGAGTGACATGCTGGGTTATCTGCATTAACAACGAGAAGTAGGGTTTAAAATAGCACGAATGTCTAAATGGGTGGAAAGCCTATTACAGAAATACATATTGTAGAATGTGTTCAAACATTGTTAATCCTTCATGCAAAGATAAAGTAAATGGGCCAAGCTCAGTACCAGCACGGGTGGCCTGGTGTGTAATTGTCCGTTGCAGAGCGGAGGGCAGTTTAATTCTTTATGAACACCCGATATTACCTGTGCGTGGTGGTGCTCCCTCCCCCCGGCCCCACTTAATTTTTATTTTCTCCCTCTTTTCATAGAGCAAGACTTCATTATGGGCCGGAGATGAACACGGGAACGCCTGCCCAGCCCATGGCAGGAGCTGTGCCGTCCCCGGGAGAGCTGAAATCCAGCTGAGCCGCGGGAGGCGATGGCAGCCCCTGGCACTGATGGGAGATGGGTTAGCGGCTCTCCAGCGAAGGGCTGCGTTAAATGGGGCAGGGAAAAGCGCTCCCTACACCCCACGGCGCTCCTTCCCGGCGTTAGGCGGGGATGTTGATGGCAGTGCCCGCGCCAAGGGCCGCCCCGCACCGGCGGGATCCCGGGCGGGTGGCGCAGAGCCGCCCCGAGGGGCGGGCGGGACGGCGCGGCTCCGGCTCCGGCTCGGTAGCGCCGCGGGGGCGGGGAGGGGAGG